>VWZD01000913.1:0-52977 GCA_013396695.1 Sakesphorus luctuosus | reverse complement strand
CGAGCCGCTCGCCGCGCTCGCGCTCTCGCTCCGCTCACGCGGATACTCCGTTCTCGGTGCGCGCGCCAGCGGGAACGGCGGCGGCCACGGGGATCCGCGCGGGGCTNCACGGCCCCGAGCGCGCCCCCGAGCGCGGCCCCCGCGGAGCCGCCGCGCGGCAGGATCTGGTGCGGGAATTGTTTTCCCGAGCGGTGGAAGGACTCGCTGCCGAAGCCACGTAGGAAGCACAAAGCGCACCCGCGTGTCCCCCAGCGCGGAGATGTCGGAGGTGCCCGATGTGCGGCACGAGGGAGACCCGCACAAACTTTCCAGACAGCGCTGGTTGTTCATTAAAGTGTTGGGATCTGTAAAGTGCTGCGAGTTATTAATTTGAAACCACAGACCATCAGGTCTGGGAGGAGAGTTTCCACCACTCCCTCCTTGAAATAAAACGGCAAACCGCCTCCCTCTGCTAGCAGCTCTTATTAATTAGGTAGGTTACTAATTTGAGAATCTCGAAGGAACTTAATTTCTTTCCATCTTTTGCCATGGACCTTTGTAAGTCTAACAGACCTTTTCCCTTCAGTCAACTTCTTTTAGTCACTGAAAGCCTTTGAAAACGGTATTTTTTTCCTACTCAGTCCTGCCCAAAACATCAGTCGTGATGTACAGAAGCTCAGGACATGGCAAGGACCTGTGCAACCAGTTTGCTGCTGTTCGACATCTCCTGGGATTGTCTGCCCAGCTAAGCAAGGAGCATAAAGTCCTAACAGACATGACATGTAACCCATCCCTTCTCCAAACCCACTGAGAATCAATGGCAGTGATGGCAGATATAAATTTAAATACCCATAAATTTAGGGGCAAAAAAAAATAACTGAGTTGACTTCTCATGTGACTCTAAGTGGGAGGATCAAAGCATATACCCCAACTACAAAACAGCTACATCTTATTGGAAAATGGACCTGAAATTAATATTTGCCCCACGTTCTGGGCTTGCACTGGGTTTGGAAGGCTTGCTGTAAGTTAAACTGGAAAAATAAAGTCTAAAGAGCTGAGAAAGGAAATGTTTGTGTGACCTTGATATTTTCCTCTTTTCACCTTCATATGAGCAATGCAGCAGCTTCACTTTCCTGCTGTGATGGCCAAGGCCAAGCTGGGAAGATACAGCATCCCTGGGGTGCTTAGGGGCGGAATATCCATTTTGGGATGTTTCTATGGATGGATCTTGAAATCCAAGAGCTGCATTCATGTGGTTTAGTAGTTCAATATACTGTGCACCAAGGCCAGTTCACTGGCATGAAATTCCTCAGTAGCTGAACGACTGGTCTAGTCATTTCACCTCCAGCGGGGGAAATGCTGGTATTGCTCACACCACTGGGAGCATCAGAGGGACTTAAGGTAGGACGTTATTCTAGCCCACTTGTCCTCCAGCTGACCCTTGGAAAGAAATCCTGCTGCTTGCATTACCTCCCGGGTCAGGAAACAGCCCTGGACTTACACTTCACACATGTGGTGATGTGGTTGAATCTGCAATCACAACCACAGAAAAGGAAGATCTGTATTAATTTTTTGTTTCAATTATTTTTTTCCTAAGAAAAAGTAAGTTCTTAACAGGTCACAATAAACAATTTTAGCCTTAATCTTAGATTTAGTACCTCTTGTATTTGTGATACTCATTTGAGAAGTACAGATTAAACTCATTTGTCTTTTATTTTATGCTAACTTCAGGGAGTGTATATGCTTCATTACCATCTCTTTTATATTAACAGACTATTCAAACTAATAATGCCTACCAAGCTGTATGTGACCAGCATGGGAATTCAATGAAAATGAATACAAAATGTATATTTTGGGGTGAGATAAAAGCTGGTAAGCCATACTGAATTCATAAAGAATAAATACATGATTTTTGAAGCATAAGAAAGGGACTTATTTACCATCAGGGCTAAAAGAATTTCCACTCTCCCTCCCCTGTTAGTAGCAGTCATTGCAGATCCTGTTTATATTGCCACCACCACATGAATACACAATCCTCTTCTTCTCATCTACCTTGTCTTTTGAAGCTAACAGGTGTATTGAGGACACAAAGTACTGTATTTTGGGAGTGGAGCTAATGTTGTTTCTATTTCTTCTATCCTACAAGAATTTAGAAGTGGCAGATCACTGCCTTTCTTTTTTTTCCACCTTTAAGGAATGCTGCTTTTCTATGGTGCCATTCCTGCTCATTTTTTCAATCTTGCATTAAACACTTATCACAGTAAGCAAGGTGAATGCACTCATATGAGGGTTACACATGCTCTTTAAACCTCCGAAGAGGCTGTTGCTCACAAAGGTTATTTTCAAACTACTTCAAGAAAACCTGGTTTCTGCTGGTTTTTCTCAGTCAACCTGTTTGCCTTTTTAAAAAGTTCCATTGGTAAACCTGAAAAAAGATACTTTAATTTCAGTTATTTTCATTCTGGTTTTAATATATGCTGCCATGATTTTAAACATAATGATGAGCAAACTTTTAAAGTACAAGCATTTTAGTTGAGAGAAGTCTAATTTAAGTTAAATATCTGTTCTTTTGTAGAATAATATAAACACTTTTTATTCACTCTGATCTGAGAAATTATCAGTTTCTGGATAGTTCAGTAATTAGGTTAAGCTATAGGGTCACAGTATGAAAAACTGGCTATATACTTTTATTAGTAGAAAAATAGAATATTATGTATTTATTAAATTATGTATGGTTCATCAGTATTATTTATTAACAGTATTTAATAATGTATTAAAAGTGAATTCTTCTCCATCAAGCTTCACTCAAATACATTTTAGCCCATTCTTGTAAATTCTCTAAGATACACTTCTTTTTCCAAATTAGTTGCAGGTTTAGTCCCTTTAGTCCAGAACAGAGCTGAGGCATGATTAGGACAGCTTGAAAAAATTCCTTCTTCTCTTGCCTCCCCTTTCCATTCGCATGCTGTGCTGTAACGAGCAGCGACTTCAGCTCCATATACCAGCAGGAACCACAACACTGGGTGTGCTCCCAGCCTGCCCCGGCCCCAGCTTGCACCAGGCACTGCAGCCCCTACCAGCTGTTTTCCTCCTCAAAGTCAGTCACGAAGATGGTTTTAATTTAACTGCTTTTGCTCAGCCACCTTTCAGGGTTGTTTTTTCTCATCGCTTGCCAAGGGCACAGCATTCTTTTGACAATTTCTGTAAATCTTCATCTGTTTTAGTAATCTGTGGTTACTTTATCCTGTTTCTGACCCGTCAGAGCTTTTAAATCACTGCTTCTTTCCTGGTGAGCATCTCTCAGCCCTTCTTTGCAGCCCTGCAAGGTGCATCTAGAGCATGAGGTCACATTTGCTCTTGCCCAGCCGTATAACCCCCTCCTACATGCAGCACTGCACCAAATACTCTTGTTTCTTGCCCTAAACCAGGCAGGGATGCCACAGCCCAGGGATCGCAACAGGCCATTTTAAAAATACTGAGATATTCCTGTTTTCAAAGCGTTTCATTTACCAGACCAACGAAAGGTGCTGCAACACGTGCCTGGGACACTTTCCTGCAATGTTGTTTTTCAGCACGCAAGGGGCTTCACTCTGACTCGCTGCATGCCTCATTAGTATTAACAAGTAATTTATGTGCTCTGAAATGTGAAAAAATATCCCAGACTCACATCCAAGCATTCATTTTTCTACCCTCCTTCTCTGCATTGAATTTGCAAGTTACAAATAGAAAGTCCTAAGGGCTTGGGGAGCTGCTCCACTGACAGACTGGTTTTGGTTTCTTTAAATGTAAACCAAAATGAAGCATAGCATGAAGGACGGAAGAGTGGGGGATGACAACTATTGTTTTGCTTGTAGCTAACAATGTTCCTGCCACAGTCGGGATGGTTTCTACTTCATCAAGCTCAGAGGACAATGCCAGGGAACATCCACTGCGCTGCTGCAGGAACCTACCTAGAGGGGAGCGAGAAGAATAATGCCACCAGCCACAGCAGTAATGGATGCCCCAGGACAGGAGACCAGCTGCTCTAATGGTTTGCCATTGTCCCATCGTTCATGGTGGTGAAATGTCTTCTTTTTCTCTCCCTTTAAGAGCTTTTGCCTTCAGGCCTACAAGAGACTTAAATACATTTAGTAGCAGAAAAGGCAAGGAGAGAGGGGACTTTGTTCTCAGGGGGTGGGGAACTTTATGCTTTTCTACCAAGGATGATAAAGCATTGAGGAAACCTGTTGTGTGACTTTACTGCAAAACACTCTAAGAGGTGAGACCAGAGCAGTTGCACTGCAGAGCTCAAGGAAGCACAAAGATGAGCGTTTGCTGTTGCAGCTCCCAGCATTTCTGCAGAGACATATGCCAGGGAAAGTGGGTGGAGATCCCTAGGCTGTCTGCACACAGGTAGCCTGGCTTCAACAGATCAGACCAATGTGCTCTTGTGTCAGCTGAAAATGTTCCTCTTTGGCTTAACTGGTGGATATTATATAACCTGTTATGCTTTGATATGTATCAGTGTGCAAATAATTCAGGAACCAAAACTGCTGGGATACCACAATCCAGGCAGCCAAACTCTGCACATCTCCAGACAGGGAGTAAAGTGGGTTATCAGATCGATTGTCCTCTTGCCAAATTACACATAAACTGGGGTTAGAGGCAGGATGACAAAGGTGAAATTGTTTGGCAGAGGTGAGTTTGGGAGTGGGAGGAGGGGAGAAAGCGGATCATGCTCCTTATTGTGTCCCCAGAGTATGCTCTATCTACATGAAGTGCCAGGATACAACATTGCCCACGAAACACAGAAATATTCAAACTATATTTGCTCTGCACATATATCTGCTGAATTTAATGATCTTCATCTCTCTCTCAATTGTTCTGATTCTTGATTTTCTATTCTTAACCAAGGAGTAAAACATAAAAAAGCAATAATGTTTCCCAGATGTCATTCATTTCATCAGAAAAAATAGATTATCATCCTCTACCAGAAGTTGGTCCTTCTACTTACACGTGGGGTAAAAATCTTGTTTACAATGTGCTGCTCTGCAAGTTGCAGCTACTTATGATGTTAGAATAATCATTGCCAGTACTTTTAAATTATTATTAATTTTAACGTGGGACTAGGTCTAGTGTGAGCAAGGGTCTGTCTGGTTCTCTTCTCCCAAGAGAAAGTGATACTTCACTTGATCCCTTGATTGTTGGTCCTACTTCTACAGGAAACTGAAACGTAATTGTCAGTTGGCAAGTGCAGCATACATCTTCTAATTAGTTCAATGCTATCAAATAATTTATGCAGATAGCATCATCCTTATCTTCCCAAGCACTGTTTCTGTGTGACACTATGAAAAGGCTATTCAAACACACTATGACACTGGAGCAATTTTTCTGTAGTAGTTACCAAATTTTCTAATGGAATTAAGCTGACCAGATCTGGAAAGAAAAGTTGTTTTCAAAGTCATGGCTCAAAGAGAAAACTGCTATCATGTAGATATAATCATGCCTTCCTTTCAAGTGCTTATCTGACTTGCTCAGTGAACAGAGAAACCTGCCTGTGGAACCCTTCTGCCATTCTTCTCAATCACAAACTGACTTTAATCTCTCTCAGGTAACCATTTAGCTCATCCAAATGCCATCTACCATTTTTGTTAGCCCTGGCAGCTGCAGTGTGGGCTTTGGTAACAGGATAAGAGAGTATAATTTTGCCCAGTCCCTCACCAAAAGCACAGAGAAGTTTTTAGCTTTCCACAGGATGCAATAAACTGCAAGGAGAAACCAGAATCTTCATGAGAATGTAATTTATTGACAACTTCCATTTGGGAAGTGACTAAATGTCACTTTAAATATACAACCCCAATAGCCCTGAATTGCAGCTGTAGGCAATTTGTAAGTTACAATGTGTAGCTATTAAGTCAGGCCTGCTCAGAAGTGGTGGTTTGTGGTCTCACCTGCTAATAAGGGAAAATAATAAGAAACTGTCCTAGCCATGCAAGTTGTACAACAAACAAATCTTGACTGTTCACTTGCTAACTTGAATTCTTAAAAAATGCAACACACTGCAGTGAAGGCTTCTTAGTAAACAAAAATAAATTTTGAGATGACTTTTAAGTCTGCTCTTTGCAAGATTTCTTTGGCAGGCCTGCTAAACCAGCCATAGTGTTAAGATGAAGATAGATTCAAAGATGTCATTCCCAATTAATAGTAATAACAAAAGGCCAGAGGGAAAGGTCACATATTCACAGAGCAAACTCCATGCAATGTTTGCCAAACCACTGCACATAGCTGTACCAGGCTGAAATCACCCGATCCTGTCAGAACTACTGAAGCAAACTTCTGTATGGAAAGACGCTGTGAAGCTGTAATTATCTGGGACTGGACATAATCTCTTCCTCACCCACCTGATTTGCAGAGAGATTTGCCAAGAAGCGGCTTACTACATTGGAGATGTCCTTCAGCATGACTTTGTGCCCTGCAGACACTGCAGTTTAAATCGTTTGTACACAGTTGATCCTTTCCAGAGCTTTCAGTGAGGGCAAACAGCCACATGTGAGGCTTGAAGAAGTGCTTCAGAGCAGCTGTGCTTCAGAGACATGCATGAGGCACATTATATTCTCTTCCCACAGGCTGAGGGCCAGATGTTCAGTGGGTGTAAAGTGACAGAGTCTCAGTGTGACTTTTTTGGGGGAACATGATGATTAGTACCAGCCAAGAATCTGGCCCTAAGCGTTTTGGCCAATTGACTTCCCGACCTCTGCTGCTGAAGAGCATGGTTTTGTAATCCCTGGCCTAAACTTCACCTGGCATTGACATTCTCTGTGAGGTGAGAAGGGGTGAGAAGTGTTCAGGATTGCTGGTGGAAGGTGCTGGTAAGAGAAATCTCTCAGAAGATTCCTGATGCCACTTCTCCAGGCCAGTTTGCTGAAATCAACACAGGTTTTTGGTTGTGATGCATTTATGTATTTTCCTTCCCATGTTTCTGCTGCTAGCAATGTACATAGGTTCTTTTTTATCAATTTGCTCCCAAAGCAAGTTCATTTCTCCACTCTCTTAAGATCAGGAAATAGGAATATTTCTAAGCATCTTCCGGAAACATGAATGAGGATTACTCATGGGAGTATGGATTTCAGAATCAGACCTTTTGGTCATTTTGACAGTGCCATGGGAGGCAAAACTGTTTCCCAGAACCAAACAATTTTATTGCATTCCAGAATCATGTGCAAAACAGGGATCCCATCTGTTCAACTGCATTCCCACTAAGTGCAGTTCTGCCTGTAGCTCACGAGTGTAAGAAGTTAAACAAAGGAGCCTCAGTTTTAAATGATAATGTTTTCTTCAAAACACAAGACACTGCTACAAAAGGGCTTCCTAATAATTTGCACATTTGCCAAGATGGTTTTTCTTGAATGGTGTTTTGACTGGAAAGCCCACTGCAGAGTAGTATAGTACTACAGCAATCATTCCTAAAATAAGCTTTCTCAGTGGTCAGTTTCGCCGACTCTTCTATATCTGCAATAAATGAATAAATAATAAAAATGTTAATCTCAGAACTGATGGATTAAAACTGGGCTGAAATATTCTTATTTTTTTCCCCTGACAGTTTGAAGGGTTTTGAACAAAGAGTGCTTGAATACAGCACTCTACGTTTAGGCTACTCTACCAGAGTGATTCTGCAATAGAAAGATTATGAATAGAAAAGAGAGGATTTAATTTATGAGATTCCTCTAACTGAGGGCTGGTGCATGGGATTTTTATCATCACCATAAACATCATCAAGTTTTGCTTGGGAAGTGCAATGAAGGACTTCTGGAAACTCTAGGTAAGAGTTTTATATTTACTTTGTTCCGAATATCTCCATTTCTAAGTGTCCACTTTGAGCTACGTTAAAGTAGTTTTTACAATTGCTCCACCTGACTGTTTCAGACTCCTCTGATGGCTATGCTTGTGTTTTCACTTATGGAAACTGATCTGAGAAATAAAATGCCATTTCATTCTTGCTCATTGAAAAGGATCATTGTTTGTCTGTGAATTCAGCATTGCTGGTACACATACTTTCCCTGTGGACAGGGAGTGATGCCCGCCAAACCTGATTTGCCCCAGCCTCCCTCTTTCCAGCCCTTTTCCATGGCTAGAGGAACCTTGAAATATTTGTACCCACCTCTTGGATAGTAGCAAGAGGGCTGGAAGGGAGATGTCTTCCACAACAGGGCCTGAAGCTGTTTTCTGCTCTCCTATCAAGGTTCTGAGGGAGGGCAGGATATCTAGTAAGCTTTATTCCACCCTTTCTTGCCCAAAGTCCACCTGATCACCTCTGGTGAACCATCATGGCTCTGCAGCTGAGCCAACTCTTTCCTGTAGTCCTACTATACACATACCTCTGGGATGCATCACCAGAGGGTGTCAGCATCCTGATCTCCCAGGATATTTCTCACAAGACATAGGTATTACAGCTGTCATCCATGGCTCAGATGTTCATGCTGCCTGGGTTCTGCCACAGTGCAGGCAGTTCAGCATGGGTGGCTTATAGGGTGCAAGGGAGACAGATCTGGCTTTCACTCCTTGGGTTCATCCATAGTTGCGAGTGTTATGAGTGCCATGTGTTGGGCAATGACAGAGAGATAAAACCCGTGGACAATGAAGGGTCATCCCTTGCCTGAATAATGGCTCATATGGTATGAGCCATATGGTATACCTTCAGGAATGCATTCATGATGAAGCCATGGCTGGCCCTCAGGTCTTTGAAAGTGGGCAGCCTGGGCTGGAGACACCTTCCAAGGCATCAGTTTAGAGAGAACTTCTCATGATTTTCATCTTTGTAAGAAAACTTTCTTAGGATTTTGCAGGGGTGCAGGATATGGTCTGTCAGTTTTATGAGCAATGGGTCAAAATGTGCTGATCTTCTGGCAGGTGGGGCAGCACCTAGTGGCAAAGGTGGAGAGGCAAGGGGAGGGCTTGGGCTTCAGGACTGAGCAGCAGATAAAAGCTGGTCCCTCAGCTTCCTCATTTATAAATCAGAATGAAAAGAAATAGTTGTTTCTCTGCATCACAGAGTTAGCACAAGGCTTAATTAACTTGTGTTTATGAAACCCTGCTGGAAAGGTGTTAAGATAATTAGAAACAAACTCCTACATCTGTTCAGGACTACTCCATTGGGGCCACAACCCATGATTAAGATTTCTAGCAGATGTCACAATGCAAATGGCAATATCTAATAAGTGGGAGTACAGTAATGAGGAGTATGAGCAGCTCTCCTCCCTCTGGAAACAGGTATGCTCATGCCATCACTGCTGTCCACACACCATCACATTGGGTGAGGTCCCTTCAAGGCACCTGGCCCTACACCATGGTGCTGCTCAGCTCCGTGTCTGGAGAGAAATGCTGAAAAATGGTGTTTTATAATAATCATCCAGCCTCTGAAAGGCAGATTAATCCATTCCATGCCTTCTACCCTCACTGCAGGCAACTTCAGAAAGAGGCACTTGCCATTGGATAGCAAGTTTTACAGACGCCGTTAGGGAATGGAGTGACATCATTTAAATTTTTTGGAACAATGGACTTTTTCCCACAACTGCCTTGGTTTTTGTTCCCTTTGCACTGGTGCCATGCGGCTGGCTGGGATCTGATGTTATTCCCTGAGGTGTCAGAGGAAAGCAGTCTCTGGAGAGTGGGTGATTGGAAGAAGTCAGCAAAACACTGATAGGCCCCAGTTGGTTTTCAGCCTATTGAAGAAGTGATGATATTTCAGTTTGGCCTATTCCATATTTCAAACTTTAAACTTGTTAGAAAAATACTTGCCCCCAGAGCAGAGAGTCAGCCTGTTGGTATCTGAGGTATTCGAGGTAGTGACATACATGGACAGGAGGGAACTGAAGGTATATACACTAGGCAAGGGCTGGAAGCTCACTGCTCTGGAACCAGGCTGAAAGACAGAGATAAAACAGAATCCTGTACATAACAACTTCCCTCATTACTCTCTTTCCTCTCCAGAGCAGGTTGGTCCTTTGTATCAAGGTGAGGCTTGGTTCTCCTGCTCTTCCCCTACTTCTTCCTCAAAGTTCCCCTGCTTCCTCCTCCTTATTCAGATGCTTGTTTCTTCCGTTGCTGCCTGGAGCTGTTTCACACCAAGCCCAGGGTCCCTGCTCTTCCCCCACTAGGCTCTTACCCCACTAGGGTGCCCTGGCCTAACATGGCCTACAGGACTATGAGTGGCTCACCTAGGAAAGGTTTAGCATTTGGATCTCTGAAAGTTGTTCAAACTAGGATTTCTCACATGTTTGGAACAAATCAGATACATGGTGGTGGTGATGCCATCAGTCTCCTACTCAGCAAAACTGCACAAATGTCATCTGAGTGACTACAATCTTCTCAAATCCTGTTAACATTACGAATTTCCAAATGAAAGATCACACAATTTATTTCTTTTAAATATGTATAAGAGGTACATTCCCTAGCGTCTTCCTTGGAAATGGTGGAGCTGTTTTGCCTGAGAGAAACAATACAAAATAATCCCAAACAACCCCCTCCAAACCACAAAAATCCCAAACTGAAATCAACTCCGAACAAGACTAAACTAGCCTGAGGTAGGCACCCAGGGAAGATTTCAGCTTGCTCACTTTTGGCAGTGCCATAAGGGAGCTAAGGCAGGATCTCATGCCAGGAAATGCCAGGCAACCTGAACCTGAGGTGTGCTGCCCGTCTTGACGGCTGAGCTGGCCTGGGCACTTGGCACTCCATTCCGGGTGCATTGGCTGTGTATGGCAGGTAGCCTCTATTATGATTTCCTGCTGGCAAGCTTGCAGCTGAAAAACAGCTACAGCAATTTTTTTTTTTTTTTAATGAAAAGCAATATGAAGCATGTGAAGCACTAAGGACTACATGAGGCTGTTTGGGTAATTGCTGTGCAGAGATGTAATATCTAGGTTCTATAACAACAGTTTCCTGGGACATTGATTCAGGGGTAGTTAAAAAGACAAATGGACTCTTGGGTTTATTAGGAAAGGAAGGGGACAGCTTCATCAATGCCATTATATAAACCCACAGTGAGCATCTTTCTTAATTATCCAGTGTCTAACTCCAGTCCCACCTCTCAAAGATAGCATAGTGTAATTTGAAAAAGTGCATAAAGGACCAACAAAGCTGGCCAGAGGTGTGATACAGCTTCTCTAATACAGAAAATGAACTGAAGTTCCACAGTCTGGAAAAGAAGAGAACTGAGGAATAACTGGAGAGTTTATAAGATCATGGAGTGAATGAATCATAGAGCACTTCAGGTTGGAAGGGACCTTAAAGATCATCCAGTTCCAGCCTCCTGCCATGGGCAGGGACACTTTTCACTAGATCAGGTTGCTCAGAGCTCCATCCAAACTGGCCTTGAACACTTCAAGGGATGGGGCATCCACAACTTCTTTGGGCAACCTGTTCCAATGCCTCACCACCCTCACACTAAGGAATTTTTTCCTAACACCTAATTTAAACCCACTCTCTTTCAGTTTGAATCCATTCCCTCTTGTCCTGTCACTGCCTCCTCTTGTAAACAGTCCCTGTACATCTTTCATGTTGAGTCCTTTTAGGTTCTGGAAGGCCACAGTTAGGCCTTCTCTTTTCCAGGCTGAATAAACCCAATTCTCTCAGCCTTTCCTCATAGGAGAGGTTCTCTGGCCCTCTAATCATATTGGTAGCCCTGGACTTGCTTCAACAGGTTGATGTCCTTCCTGTGCTGGGGACAGGAAGGTGAATAAGGAGTAATTATTATTACTTTGTCACAAGACAAAAATCAGGAAGCTTCAGATGGAGATTTAAAACAACAGAAAATATTTTTCTCTCACAGCACTTCATTAAACAGTGGGATAATGTAGGATGCTGTGAAGGCTAAAAGATTAAATTAGTTCAAAAGCACTTAGATTGTGGAAGAAAACTTATCAGGGGTGATAAACGCAGAGCTGCAGACATGTCCTTTGACTCTAGAAACCTCTGTCTGCCAGCTTCTAGAAGCCAGAAAAACATACCAGGAGGAGTGTAGGTACAGAAAAATGAAAGGTGAGCAATTCAGATCTATATGGACCTTGTAAGACTGAAGCAGCTACCAGCTAAGAATAAACAAGGCCAGAGCTGCTGTTGACCGGTAAAGGAGAAATCACTGCCCGTAAGTTCTCAGCTACTCCCCAGAAGTTTCTCATGAGAACTCTCTCCGTTTCCCACTGGACTCCGGAGATGTACCTGAAAACAGTTAGGATGATTTCACCAAAACACTAGACTTGTGAGATATGGATTGTAACCATTAGAGTTTATAGTTTGATGGTGTGAGGTTCAATTTAGCCAATAGAACATAGCCCTAACCCTATATTAAATCTTGTGTGGTGTGTAATAAATGTCTTTCACCATAAACCTTAAAGGCTTGTTGAGTGAAGTCCTTTTTCTCTGTCTAATAATTGTTTACTTTAGAGGAGCAGCACTGTATGCTAGTGCTGATCCTTCTTCTTTTTATTTTTTTAAAATTTATTCCTTTTGTATTCAATCCTAACCTTTTTCAGAGACTACAGGCTAAGTGGCATTTCAGGGATGGTGGTTGTTCTACTTACAGTGCAACAGCTGTGGAAGGGCACCACCTATCATTTGAGGCAACTGTGAAAGCAACACGGCCGTGATGAGGTTCTGTGGGCTGGAAGTTCATCAACGTGGCGTGAGCAGAACTGCATCAGGGGTTAATTTTCATTGTTCATTTTCAACTAAAAGTAACTGCTTGGAACACTAATCCTTTCCAGCTAGGTTTGGTGAATTGTACTTCCTTAGAAAGGTTACAGTCTGTAAACTAGCCATAAGCAAGACAACTACAGAGTATGCCTTGGCTGGATGCTAGTCTTCTCTCTTTGTAAAAAGGATGACATTGGAGTAATGTGCAGCATGTTTAAAGTTATGTTGTATAGTTGCCTCAAAAGCACTTCTTAGGGGAACAATAATTCTGGGTAGGAAGTGCCAGCTAAGAATTAATACTGATAAAAAATATATTTCTTCCTGTGGATTCTCATGAGAAATGTCTAGTTCTGCTATTTTAAATTATTTTTTGAAAAATGTGCTACCAGTTGTAGGTGTTCCTAAAATAGATTAAGTAAAGGAGTAGGTGACAGGCACCTACTCCTAAAGGAAGAATGGTGAACCCCACGTCACTGAGCTTGTCACGTGCAATTTGAATACTCCTGAGAAGATAAGCAGTACCTTAGAACCTGTTAGGTTTTAAGCCAGCCAGCAGATTAGAGAAGCAGGTCTCTCAGTTTAAATCAGCTTCAAAGTGAATGAGTGGAAAAAAAAAACTGAGGAAAAAATCTCCAAAGGTATCTTTTCCCTTTAATACACTGCCAAGGGCTTTCTTACAACAGGGAAGAGTTACTTAACAAGGACTGGGAAGGCAGGATTTGGACCTCAAACAGAGTAGTAGGAAAGTTAAAACGTGTGAAATTATGCTGCTAATGAGACTAAGACAGCTGGCAAGTCATTATCTCCTGTGAGAGAAGCTGGAAAAGCAGTGTGTGGAAGAAGAGCCTGTGCTGTCTGCAGGACAATTTTGACTGCTAATGAAAGTTTATGAGTGAAAGAACACCAAAACTAGGCCAGGAGTCCTTCTTGTTCATTTATTTCTTCCTGTAGCTGCATAGCATATCTGAAGCTGCATAGTACACTGCTGTCTGATAACCTTCAGGTTTCATCCAGTATCATCCCACCTTTGAACAAAGGACCTCAAACCTGTTGACAATGGAAAGAGGTAGATTTAGACAACTGCACCTTTCAGATATCCCATGTTTTGCCTCCTCCGCTGTCCACCATCATTTTGTTGTGAGGTTGCTGATGTCACTAAAGTGACTTGTTATGGTTAGACACAGCCTGACACAGCACAGAGCAGCTCCTTGCTCTTACCTTGGTATTCCCCATCATTGTTCTTCTCCATATGGCAGCCTGGGAAATTTGATTCACCTCCCTGTTTCCCCAGCAGGGGATAACCCAGTGACTTTGTGATATCAGTAAGACTTCCTCCTAGAAAAGAAGGCTGTAGGAAATGTTTTCTTCTGCCTTTTCAGTGGCAGGACATCAGACTGGACTGTATTCACCTCCTCAGATTTAAGAATGAGCCTTTGATACCAGACCCCAATCTGTGATAAGATTTTCTTCCATTCTCAAGCCACATTCTTCCCCAAACTTCAACTCTTCTTCATCTGCCTTATGCATCATCTTGTCATTTCCTAATAAAAGGTTTTCTTTCCTTCAGGCCATAGACCATTTACTGTCCAAACGCCTCATGTTCATTTCACCAAGTCCTAATAATTTCTGACTATTTTTCCCACTTCTCTGCCTTTTGGGGTAATCTGGAATAAAACATTCTCAATTCTGTTTCTAAGAGGAAGGCAAAGCTTTCCTGTGGTTAATGTGTTGCCTTATTTTAGCACTTTTATGCTACCCTACATTAGGTCCACTGCAGAGTGATTAAGTGCCACTCCAGCTTCCTTAACCATTAGAAGATGGGTAGCCTGTATATCCCAGTGGAGAACAGGAAAGACATCCAGGGCTCCCAGTGAGGATGAGGGAGCTGTTGGAAGATAGTGAATCCTGACCTGGAATTACACTGGCTGGTACGTATAACAGGATTCAAACTTTCACTGACCTTTTTCAGATGTTTCACCATTGATATCACCCTTGACAGGGCAGAGAAAGCACCACTGCACCCAAGAGACCAAACAATCAATAAACAGTGTGTAGGGGAAGAGTAGATTTAGCTTTGCTTCCTGAAGCAAAAGCTCACATGGAATAGTTGCTCATTTCCAGTGACAAAGGGAGAAGAATTGCGTGTTTCTCAGAGCTTATGGAAAAAATGAAGCTGACAAGAGAGGGAAAAAATCATGGAGACAAAATAGTCAGAAGAAATTATTTCCTGTATACACAGGCACAGTATAATTTTTCCTAAAAGAACCTGAGATGAATAATGTTATCATTACTGGGCTGTGGGAAAGGAAACATTTTACCTTCTCATCTCAGCTGGGTTTCAGCAGATAGACAGAGCTAAAGCTGCCTTGTGCAGCTCACAGAAGATGAATTTGCTTATCTTAAAATTGATGTTTTCTAACTGTATCTTGACTCCTTACTGTATGAAGGCAGCAGAGTATCCAGGAAAGCAGAGCATCCATGGAGCTGTGATACTAGCTGTGTTCCATTGAAGTCAATTGAACTTTGATTCCTGAGTTCAGGAAAGAGTTTTATGGGTTGCCTGGGAATTGCATAAGCTCAGTACTTCATAAAAAGGGCTCATTTTTTAAGGATGTTCAAAACTGAGTCCCACATCATGGGCTGATTGCTTGAAAGACACAGTAAGGGAATGAAGTTGTTCAGTTTGTGAAATACACCGAGTTTGTGCTGCCTGGCTATGGACATGCACTTCTGGGATGAAGGAGCACAAGGCTGGGATTTGGGGTGGAACCGAGTCAAGATTTGCCACGCAGCAGGAAAAGGAATCACAATTTAGTAGTCCAGGCACACAACCACTAACAATGCCTGGGACCATTCCCAGGAGGCAGAACTTGATTGTTCTATTGTTAAGCAATTTCATTCAAACTGTTGAACAATTGCAAAGTATCGTGAAGTTGTTAGCATAGCTCATACCCCAGAGCATCTTCCAAAGAACTGGCCCAGGGACTGTTCCCAGAAGGCAGCTTGAGTAGGGGCACACTCTTTGGTGAGCAGGAGAGGTTAAATATAATATGGTCATGGTACACTTAGTGCCAAGGAGTGGAGCTGGGCACAATGAATTAATTATTACAGACATAGCTACAGTTTGGTCCAGAGGAAAAGGTAACAGAGCTTGACTTGAGTCCTCCTGAACAACCTATTTGGGAACCAGTTAAAGAGTGTTTATCAAGCCAAAACAAAGGTCTGCATCAGTGCTCTAGATGATACCAATCCATGAACGACTGCAGGCACTCTTTGCTGCTGCTCTGCCAAAAACTCACTCAAAAAAGTGAGCAGCTATCGGCTGGGGGATGGCTGGCCACCGAAACAGTACTCACTCAGTGCCAGGGAGATTAGATACCAAGTTATGGCTTTGTGGAGAAGGAAGTGAAATCACACATTACAAATGCCGCTCTTAATAAAGATTTTTTCCTTTTTTTAGTTGAAGCATCAACACAGACATTCCTTTTCAGTTGTAAACATTTGCTTCTGGTATATTAACTTGGTTGTTGCCCTATTTGTCCTGGTGGTACTTTAGAAACTGAAAGCAGAAACAACTAGACAACAAAGGGAAACAGCTGAGCTTGTGTTAATCCTCTGAAATTAGTAAATCAAAAGCAAATAAATAGCCCAGATAATGTAACTGGTGATTAAAACACTACATAGGATCCCTCCAAAACACTGAATAAAACAAGCTACCCTCTCGATCTGGCTGTTGCTTATGCATCTCTTGTTTAAATGTCGTAGGAATAACAGTGTGCCAAGAAATATAAACTGCAAACACAGCATTTTAATAAGCTCAAAGTGAAATAAAACAAGCCAGAACAGATCTGTTGGCTCTTGCAGTTTTTTGTTTGCAAGATGGGGAGGTTGGAGATGGGGGGAGTACAGGGAGGGTATTATTTCTTGCACATGTTTGCCTGGTGCTGATTAACAGAGGTAATGTTAAAAACTTTCTGTGACATGGTACGGGCTGTAATCTTCAAATTTAGGGCCTTGTACTGCTCTCAATCTGGTCACACAAACCCCATTAAGGAGTGTAGAAAGCCCTGAGGAGTTTGTGTAATAGGCTTTAATATCACCTAAGAAACAAAAATCTCCCCGTTAATTGTGCCCAAACCATCTTTTCTCACATTTTGCAGAAGAACCTTGGGTACAAGCGTATTTTGCCATCCTATAATCTGTTGTTCTCTAAGAATGATCATGTAAACATGGGCTTAAAATAGATCTAATTAATAGATCTGAGCAGTTGCCTAGCCAGATATAACAGCAACTACAGTGTAGAAAGATTAATCCCAAATGTGAAGAAGGCCAAGTGACATCCTTCATCCCCCCCTAAATTAGCCATACACCTGTAATTTTCTCTGTCACAGTCTCCACTGTTAGTGCCCTGGTTAACAACACCATTTCCTAACTCAAGTTGCTTAGTTTTGTTTCTGTTTGCTCAGCCAAAATCCCTGTGAACTTTTGAGCTGAAGCTTCTGCTTTGAATTCCAAAAGATCAAGTATTTTCTAGTGCATAGGCAAATGGCTGTGGCAGTTCCCCTTCCCAAGCACAACCACCCTGTGGCTGATGCTGTCAGAGTGGCACAGTGGATGGAAAGAGCCTGCTCATGGATGCTGTCAGTGAGCTTCTTGTTAAGCAAAAGCACAGCCAGCACAAGGCTGGCCATGGTGGGGCACAGAGACCACAGCTCTGCTCCCTGCCTGGCATGGCATGGCATGGCAGGCCCCAGGGCCATGCCACCCTGGCCCCATCCTCTGCCGCTACTTCCTGCCTCCTTTCTGAGCAAGCTCCCACCTGGTGTTTTAGAAAATTAATGCTAAGTAGAAAATGATGAAAGAATATTACCTGTAAATTACCTGACTAATCATATTCTCTCTCCTGGGACCTATTATGCTTCTGAGCTTGCAACTTAGTCATCCTTGCAGGCAAGCTCTCTGTGTTTCCCAGTTTTGTTCATCAGGTTCATCCAGAATATTTGCAAATTTTTTCATTTTCCTCCAAGCTAACTGTTGAGTCCTGCCAGGTGCTCAGCTCCCTGAGCTCTCTCTGGGAAATTAATTAAGCACATGCTTGACTTTAAGCAGGTGAAGCTGCTGGCAATTAGGAAAATGGCAGGTTCTACAGCACTCTTTTTTGCTGGTAATTCCTTATTTACTTGGGATGAACCATCCTCTAGAGTCACTTGCCTTTCTCCATTGACTTATGAGGAAATCCTGACAGCCTGTACACCAGTAAGGGCACTTTGGATATACCAGCCAAGACATAGCATGTGTATCCCTTGGGTAGGGTATTTTGACTCACATGGAGGATAAGTCAAGCACTATTTTTAGCATCCTTTATTGATTCCTGTATAATTTCCTTTGCTCTTCCTGTGGCAGTTCCTTCCTTTCCAGTAACACCAGCATTTGAAGTAGCACATCAATCCCTATTATGTGTCAAACCTGACTTTTTTCCCAAGCCTCAGCATAATGCGGAAACTCTTAAACACAAAGTCTTCCTGTAATTTAAACACTCAACTATATGTGTAATTCAAATGAGATGTGGTGAGTACTAATGAAGTTACCCCCAGGCTCAGCAGATAGTACAACTTTCTGGATTATTTGTGGGAAGGCTGATGTAGAGCCACAAAATACTTTATTTTGCCAAAGAAAAGAAGGAACGGCTCAATGAAAGCTAAACTCTAAATGACTTTGGCTCTGCTAACATCCCTTTTGTGGTTCTGATTTATTTTCCCATCTGAAAATTACAGGAAAAAAGCACAATTCTTCACAATTTTATTATACTTGCTCTCAAGCAACCTAACTCTCGAGACCCCAGAAACCTCTTAGAGGACTTGCTGCTTTTAAAACACTTTCATCACCAGAAAGAATTGATGTTTAATTTAAAAAAAAAAATAGTGGAGGGAGTCTGGCCACTAGTTCTGAAAACCAGGTTTAAAGGTGAAAGCTCCACATCCAGTGCCGATACCTACTGTGTCTTGATAAACAAAATCAGGCCTGTGTGAGATGAAGAGTACACAAGTTTTTCCACCCTCAGCAGCAGTCTATGTTACATCAGAGCTTTTTAGACTAAGATCTGTGTGCGATTATCCATAAAGCACAGAGTGAAGCAAGTGCTACATAGTTTGCTCATTAATTATTTTTCCATCATGCATTTGCTCTTGGTATGCCAGCCTTTGTCTCAGGACATATCAAATGCTATTTGTGGGGGAGATTTGGCCTGAGCCCTGTAGGTGCACAACACACGACCTAGGAGCTGACAGGCAGACAAGGTCACTGTGACCTTGAGGCAGCCAAAAAGGCTGTAAACAACCCCAAAGGCGACGAGGAGGCTCGTCTCGCTGGCGCCTAGGTGGTCCTGCTCACTGCGTGAACACTGCCTTTCCCACCAATGAGAGCAGACTGTCGGCGCGTGAACAAACAAGCTCCAGCCTATCCCAAGCTGGCACTGACCACATGCTCTCCCTGGAAACCTATATAACCTGTTTACCCCCCAGTAAAGTTGAAACGTTCCTGATTTTAACCATTTTGGAGTTGAGGCTATATCTCTATGAGAACACACCTCAATATCTGGTGCTGAACCCGGGGTCACGTCAGGGCTGGCAGCGAGGGCTTGGAGAAACGTCTCGCTACGCACCCCTTTCCCCAACAGCTATTGATTTGGGGTGGCATGACAGCAGACAGAAAAGGCCTTGGTCATTTTTGCATCTTAAGGACAAATTGCCTCCACCAAAGGTCTTAGAACCACATATTCAAGGAGCATCCAGCGCTGTAAAAATGCCAAGGCATTGGTTTATGCCTTTGTTTCTTTTTTTTTACTGAATATAAATAATTTCTCCAAAATCTGTTAGAGCTACACACTATTTTCATGACAGAAACCGTGAGAAAAAGCATTGAACAGAACTGAATTGAAGCACAGGGACCCACCACCTCCTCAAGGTTCACAGTCTACCAGGCATGTGTGCACCAGAGGAAGACAGATGAGTGGAGGAAGATTTAGCTATTTATGCAGCATGTGTATGGCAGGAAAGCCAGCCACAGGGTGTGATGCTCTGAACTCATGGCTCTTCCATACTGGTTGAAATCATCCCATACACTGCTGTATTTGAGAAGTGAAGGGAAGGGGTCAGCTGAAGCAATGATGCTTATGACCTTGCCATGCTTCCCAACAAATATTATTTTGTGACTACCACCTAAGTAAGGGCACCCCACATGCATGCTGAGCTTCTCAGTAAAACAAGGAGCTTCTCTTGGCCTCCCACTGTCCAGGTTTGGTGACACAAATGTGGAGCCAATACACACCAAAGAAAGGGAAGCGGGCATTTTTCCTTCCTGAGGATATTGTGACAGGTCAGCAAAGTATGGGAAAAATGGGTGAGCTTTTCATGAACACTGCTTTCTGTCCAGTTCAGGTGAACACTGTGGGGATGTGTAAACCCCAAAAGGCTTTGAAGTAGGCTTGAAATACTTGGTCAATGAGGACAAGCATGCATGTGCTCAGTGTCACAGGAGAGTTTTCTGTCCTTGTATGTAGTTGACCAGTTTGGGTTTTGAATACCAAGACTAGATGTCTAAAAAACAATCCACAGGCTGCAATATTTTCACAATTTTCCTCTAAACTCTAAATAGTTTTATATGCTTCATGAAACTCAAGTAAAAGATAAACTCAACAATGGCTAAGCAGCTTGCACAAAAATTTAGCTGTCTACCTTGCTGTGCAGTTCTGAAATGCTTTAGATGAATGTTCTTGTGCAATACTAGCCTCAGCTTCAACAGTGTGCATTAGGACTCTAATAAATAAGTTGTGAGTTACATGAGCCTGACATGGTATTTATGAAAAGATCATACTTGCTCCTTTGAAATAGCCACCCTGCAGAAAGTCTGGCGCTTGTACAAAGGCATTTATCCTGTGCATCCCCTTTAAAGGTCAGGAAAGAAAACTGAGAAGATGGGTAATTGCAAAACTGGTTCTGAAAATGTGCTCTTATCTGCTGGACAAGAAGGGAATGTCAAGAAGGCAGGGAGGTGAGCTAATGCAGGCTTAGGGAAGATGCAGATTCCAGGACCCTCACGTAGGCAGATGTTTTAAAAGAAATTCCTCCTGCCGTTGCCATCTGAGGAGTGCTGTGTTTTCTTCAGCCAGCAGCAAAAGCATGCAAAGAAGGGAGGAAAGAGCCATACACTATTTCCCCCACCTACCAAATTTTTGCAAGACTGGGGACAGCAATGAAAAAAAAAATTCAATTTAACATGGCATTTTTGGTATGGGCTGTCCTTTTATATCCCAAATCTACCTTCCTATTCAGACATGAGTTCTGATCTAGCAGATATTTTAATACCCGACACTCTTTTCGGTTCCCTCCATCAGATTTAAATAGTTTTTCTTACAAACGCTGCTGTTAATTTCAAATAGACATGTGGCATATCTAGCAAATATTTTGAAAAACAACTATTCCTTCTTCCTTAGGACTTGCTCTCTGAGACTGACATTACACTGTTTTGCCTACTCCAGTAGTTTCTATCCACATTCTCACTGATGCCTAAGTTATCTCTATGAGACACTTGCTGCAGTTTGTCACATGACAGTGAAGACTGGTCTTTCACTCCATAATGTGTGGAAGCTCCTAACTTTTAGCACGTATGTCCATGACTTTGTTGGGACTTACAGCCTCTGCTGAGTAAAGCGTTATTGGGCAAGCCTTAATCCTTTTCCTGCGACTGGGTTTGTATTGATCCATTGAAGGACTCGGAGTGGTCCACCACCAAGCACAGTGCAAGCTTTTAAACCAGGGTTTCCCTTGCAAATCCAAATCAGATACTATAGTGCATGAAGGAAGGATGGGCAGGACTGATGACCTTACAAAGTGGAAAGTTTCTTACTCAGGAGCACGTGCTCTTATTGCAGGCACTGCTTGTTCCCATAAGTAAGCAAAAATTACCATTACTGAGTTTCTGACACTATTGAAACTCACTGACCAGAGAGAGAGCACAGCACAGAAAAGCAGGGAGGCACTGGGAGTTACCAGGATCCACTGAACCTCAAATGGAAGATGTCCAAGGACTCCAGAAGCAGCAAAACTTCTTCTCCATAAAGACTGTCTGAAGTTGTTGTTCTTTTGAAATCACAAGATGTGTAATTCCCCCATCTGTGTCCACTGTTTCTTCTGTTTTGTTCATCTAGAAGTAACAACAAGAGATGTCAGAGCTTGCCTGGACTTAGGTGACAAGCACCATGTGATGGAGATTCCCACTTCTTAACTGTAAAATGAGACAGGCAGCATGACAGTGAGACCACAAAATAAAGGAAAATAAATATCCATTTGTGGTAGCACCCTAAATTCCCCCAGATTCATGTCTCACTTTTATTTACAGTATTGGTGCATTAGTACTGCTGCATGAATCTGAACCAGTCAAATAAAGCAGAATTAAAGCCCAAAGTTCTTGTTTCTGGCCTGAGTCACCAAAGCATTTACCCTGTGCTCTGGGTGGTGGGAGCAGTGCTGGGCCAGAGCAGAAGTGACCAAAGCCAAGTGCTGGAAGGGAGGGCCATAGACTCTACCTCTGGCATTGCCCCAGGCCTGCTGTGATCTTTGGAAGCCTCTTTGTACACACCACCATTATTCTCTTTAATCACCCTCATGAAGGTTTCACACTTCCAAGAGCTACTCTTTAAATAAGCTTCATTCACTCAGCCAGCTGGAAACACTGCATTTCACTGGTGTTTGTGACAATTCAGTGGAAGAAGAGAGCCAGCCATAAATCTGTGATGGATTTTGCCATCCTTCTGGCACTCCCTTTTCTTCTTCTATGGGTTACACTTAATGGAGAAAGACAAGAAGGAAGGAAGACACGCAGCTTGCGCTGCTCAGAGGAGTCTCCCCATAGTAGTTTCTGGAGCTCCTTGTGGACCTCTGAGATGAGTAGGATCACTGGCACTCATTTTTGTGCAGCTAGAAACTATCATTTTATTCTTTTAGGTTTTTAATTTACAAGAACTGGACAGCTACAGTCCTCTCAGAGGCTCTGCCCATCACTGAATATCTTCAAGAACCCTATCTGTATCCAGAAAGGCAGACCAGATCCTTAATTCACTTATGAAGGGCTTTGAAAATGCCTGTATTTGATGCTGTTGAGGAGTAGAAGCCATGGCAGGGATGCAAAGAAAGCAATATCAGCCTGGAGGAGAGCTTTAGGAGATTAGAGAAAGCCGAATATTTAGATATGCATGTGAGCTGAGCAAGAAGCTATACAGAAAGGTGGCATGATATAAACACTGCCAGCATCTGAGGATATGAAGGGGAGAGAGCAGCAGGTAAAGATGATGGATAAGCTGTAGGCAGAGGAGAGAAGCCTAATTGCAGTTGTGCCTGTGGCAAGCAAAAGACTCGAAACCACACTTTGCTGAAGAGCATGTTTATTCAGAAACAACTAAATGAGACTTTAGCTTGCTATTTATAGAAACCCCTCTCACACCTCTAAAACCTTCTCCTTTCAGTCTTGTCATTCCTTTTAATGAGTATAATTGACTTGGTATTTCTCAAGGCCACTTGACCTCAAGATAGCATCATTGGGAGGCATAACCAAGAATCACCTGGAGACTGGTTGAGGAGGACATCTGGGCTTTGCATCACCTCTTCTCTGAGGGAACATCTGGAGAGCAACATGAGCATGAGTGAAAGTCATCCTGAGTAAAGAATGTTGCGGCAGATTTAATTCAAAGGTTGCTTTTTGCCTGTGGAACAGGTCCAGTGTCTCTGGCCTGAGGCCTCTTTCTTTGCTTATTCTTGGTACCTTTTGTCCACTGTAAAGTGGCTGCTAGTGGCTATCTCTTGACTAGGCTGAATTTTCTCCTGCATGTCTTGATAATATTTTTCAGGAAATAGATTCTTAGCATTATCCCCATGAGATTCTGGGGACTTCTGTGTTTGGTTTTGCTCTGGAAACAACATTTCTGACCATCAATGAGCAAACATCACAAGTTTCAGGCAAACTCGTAGTGCAAAGCAACAGGCCCCTTCCAGGTAAGACCTTGCTTGACATACTGTTGATAGGCAACCTCTGAGGTGACACTAACAGCTGTCCTCTTTGACTTAAATGCCTAGAATATATAAAAACCTAAGTTGCTTTCTCTTGAGAGGTGCTGGCCACACAATGTCCCTTCATTTGTCAAAAGATGCTAAATATAAATCTCAGGGCCTGCACCAATTATCCCAAATTTGAATGTGCTGGGTGATATTGTTGCTGTCGCACTGAGTCAGTTCCCAGTGACCATCACCTAAACTGGGACATGAACCTCTTTTCACTGATCTCAGTCCATGATGTGTGTTTTATAGGCACATGTAACAGAAAGCAGAATTTGCGCCACTGAGTGGTGAGGGGAGGTTAGGACCTGACCACAGATCATGCTTGTGCTAAAGAGTGTCCCTGTGCATGCTCTAAGGTCAAGATAAATTTCAAGTGATTTAAGTTGGTCAGCTAACTGTGTCTCATTGATGGGTAACTCAAACAACCTTGGTCTAAAGCTTGTACATGGGTAATTACCACAAATTACGTGGAGCAATGACTACTTTGTACATCTTGAATCCTCTCTTGTCCTCTGGACTGTCACTGACGTGCACACCATAGACTAGGGCTGGATTTTGGCTCTGTTGATACTTGGGCAGCTCCAGTGAGAAAGACAGTGAATCCAGCTTCATGAATAAGAATATTAGTCTGTCCCCTTCTAAATACCTCTCACTGCTACTGAGGTTTGGTTACATACCAAGATTCTCTTGATTTATCTTGTTGTGCACTTTCAGGAAAAGCTTTCTTTGCTCAGACTTCTGTTAGATCTATCTGAAGTTTTCACCTTGCAGCCTTTTATTGGGCAAAATGCTGTTTTATTTGAGAAGTTGCTGTGTCTTAATTTGAGGGAAGAAACTAAAACGTTTATCAAAAAGCAGAGGAGAGGATTCTTCCACAATAATCACGTCACTCTTTATTAAATTTAAGAAAAGAAACTTTAATTAGAAAATGGATATAAGAAGGATAACTGTTCTTAACTACTATATAGATACATATATACATATCTATATCTACATATACATATGTGTAGATATAACTGTAAACAGACCAGAGCAAACTACTCCCCCAACACCACAAGTAAAAACAAAAGATAACAATCCCCAAAACGGTAGATTCTTCCTGAAGCAGTTATATTTATGGACAGTGTCAGTGTCACACCTCGACTGGCTGCGAGATGAATTCTCAGTCTTTTCCGAGAGAAGCAGAGATGAGCGGTGGGCACTCAGATGAATTCTATCTCCCTCTGTCCTTTGTCCTAAACGAAGAAGGAAAGTTGGAAGTAGAGGGATGATGATAGTTCCCAGGAAAACAGATGTGACTCCTCTCCCTCTCTCTCTCTCTCTGAGTTGCTGCCGCAGCGGGGGTGGGTGACCACGACACTGCAGGCGACGGTGAAACCAGGGCGGTGACCGGGACCCCAAATGCTGAACCAGGAGCAACAGCAGTGGCAGGAAAAACACTAGCTTACTGCACAGTAGCAGCAAGGAGCAGGAGAAACGGCTTCTCTCCCACAGCAGCACACACAGTCAGAGCCATGTGTTTTCCCCAAGAACAAAAGAGACAGTGCAAACCCATTCCCCACCACATTTCCCCTGTCTGCCCCCACACAAAACGATCAAAAAGGAATTGGTAGGAGTTAACTACTTCTTTTGTTAACTAATGGCATGGGGAGTTAGTGGCAGGGAGAGAATTTTTCCATTAACATCCCCAAAACTACAACAGTGCTGCCAGCCAAATGAGCCTTATTGATCCCCAAACGTGACTTTGAGAGGAATAACAGAAAGTCCAACTCAGGTGTTAGACAGTCCTGCTTCAGCAGCTGGGACTTTGGTAGGAGCTGTGTGAAGTCAGACACTAATCCACATGAATAACATACTGATACTTTAGTGCAAAACCCCTCCAAAACAACATCAGGAAAGTTTTATTTCCTCTGTTTCTCCTTCCTATTACCACTGTAAAGTGCTATGGAATGAGGCACAATCAGTATTTGCTTCTTAACAGGAAGCACTTGAGTGTCTAGGCAGGTTTATATTTAGAACACGAGTGGTTTAAGATGAGGGATGGGATTTGCCTCCAAACATTGCCATTACTTTTTTTAATGGAATATACAGCTTTCCTCCCTCCTTAAGTAGCAGAACAGGCCTCTACAGCCCATTATTAAAGCTTGCAAGCCTTCCTCAGGCCCATAGATGGCATATTCCAACTATTTGTGTTCTGTGAAACTAGCAGTGTGATGGAGAGCAAGAACAACCTAAAAGGCAAGATTAAAACCGAAATGTGTGTTCAGGCACGAGGGAATGGTAGGGGATTTTTTACCCCCAAAATCAAAGGATTCAGAGGCAGGGAAGTGAGGAGCTCAGAGGACACTCAGTGAATGTTCACAGTGAATTCTGACCAGTTACCCTTTGTCTAACTCTAGACAAGAAATGCAAAGTGATGTCATAAAGTGTTTATGTTTTCTTGAAAACAAAAACAGACTGGAAAATGAGGCACAAAATGTAACACAGATGGGATACAAAAAAAGAGCGCACCACCGATGAATCCTGGAAGAGCCACAGACTCTCTTCTATGCCTGTTTTATAGTGATCTCAGCACTGCAACTGTCCTTATCACACTGGGAAAGCTGTTGAAGGCTGTTTCTGGTAGTGGCCTTCCCAGAAAAAAGGCAAAAAAGGGAAAGAAGAAGGATCAGGGCTCAACTCTGTCCTCTGAGAGAGATATCTGTTAAAAAACCTGAAGAGGATAAAAGAAATGGAAGATGAAGTAGGACCCAGTTGATCCCTCTGGACCTTTGGTTCAGAGCTTCCTAAGCAAAAGTCTAGTCCAAAAGTCTGAGTAAAACTAAAATTGTATTTTCCTCTTCTGTCTTAAATTTATGCAAATTATGCACACAGAATCACTATGGAGGGTGAGTGACCTGGGGACAAATAGTGAAGTCATTTGGGAATTAGTTATGGTTGAGCAAGCTGGTTTGTGTGAAGAGATGAAAAAGACCTTATGCTCTCAAAGCATTTTAAAAGCAGACCTTATTATTAGCCTGCTGTGACTATCAGTGCTGTGTCCTGTACTGAAATGCTCACATGGAAACACAGACACCTGGAATAAACACAGAGAATAAACCAACCAAACCTTCAGCAGGGGTATCCTTATAGGGAGGATGTCCAGAGCACTTCTGATTACCTGTGTGGCCGCCATATAAGCCAAGTTCACTTCTAGCTCAGCAAAATCGATGCTCAGGGATGTTTCACTGTGCAGTTCAAAGGAATAATGCTTCTTGTCATCACTGGTGGGTCAGCTTTCAATGTCTCCAGATATATCTCTGCAGCCATAACAACATCTATGACAGGACATGATCCTCAGTGCCCAGGCCAAGTGGCACAGGGAAGGTCTTATCCATGGTGCTCATGGTGGCCCACCCCTAGTGCAGCCTAGTTTCACCTGCCCTGCAATGTGGCCTGGCTCTATTGTGCCTGATGTAGTGCTCCAAAAATACCTTTGCTTTTCATTTCAGTGCATCTGAAAAGGATGCATTAGAGCCGGGGGAATGAGGGGGGGTGTGGGGGGGGAAGGGGCTAATAGCAGGATGCTGAAGTTTACACAATGCATGCACTAACACATGGCATGAGGAGCAGCCTGAGAGTACAAAATGCTGTAATGATGAGTGAGACTGAAACTTACACAGTTTCAATGTTGTTCTTTAGAACACGAATTCTTTAGTGCTTTAGAAAATGAGCTCCAGACATTGTCCTAGGGGAAATCAGAAAGCTTATTTCAAAGGGTACCCTAGAAGCAGAGTATCCTCTGTGCAGTGTGGATGGTTAGAGGACTACGGCTCAGCAGCAGACAAGATAAAACAAATTTATGTGGCATTTTAAAAGTACTCTGACCATTGTTTGTTCATAGGTTAGTCAGGCCAGACTCAAATAAACCTTTGACTCCATCCTTGAGAAGAAAATACTGCAGAGATCTGCCTGTACACTTTTAGGAACATATGAGGGACATATCTGCTAGCAGAGAGCACAGCAGCATGTCATTTTAATAAACGTGTGCTATGATGATGAGTCAACTTTCATTTAGGTTTGTCACACTTCTTTGTGGATTTTGGCACTTTTTGCACCATAAACAAAAGAAAAACATATGTTTTACAGAGCAAAGTTTGCTGTTGCAGGGTTAAAGGTACCTTTGTAATCTAAACTGCAATCCGTCTGGAGATCTGCAGCAAAGCCCACCAAAACCTAATAAAATAAACAGTGGACGGAAAGAGTTTATATTGGAAATTATATCAATAATAGCATTAGCAAAGCAGGCCACATGCAAGAGTGCTGAGAATTCATCCGATGATCCTCGAATAACAAAGACTTATTCTTCTTTGTTTTTGTAACACATGCTATGGTGAATTTTCTCGTGTCCTCGAAGTCTGCCAAGAATGGAGAAAAGGAAAGGAAAATAAGGAAAGAAAAGGGAATGTACTGCAAATATGGGATGACAGAGGGCAGAAAAATGTGGAATGAGCTTTGATGTGGAGCAGATGTACCCCTGCATTCCATAGCCAAAACCAGTGCCGAGGTTGCTCTGAAAACAATAAGAAGGGAAACATCTCCTGACTCCCTTTAGCTTTAACACAGAATCATTTCAGAAACTATGATGGGTAACAGAAACCTTTCTAATAACACCTCCACCCCCCACTCCCTTTTTACCATAGAGGGAGGGGACCAAAAAGCAGGCAAAGAGAGAATTACACTCTTAGGTATACAGCAGTGCTTCTCCAAATTTCTTCTGGATTCAGACACTTTTCAGAGTGCCCTATGTTACTCTCAGTCTGGGGTTATTTGCTCTATCTCTTGGAGATAAAGACAGAGAGACATACTTAATATGTTATATAAAAGTGCCCAAGTGATATAATATGTAAAAAGAAAATATATCTTTTTTGTAATGAATAGTAGAGACTGTAAGACAAAAACATAAGCAACAGCAAATTACAGTATTAGTTTAGATATATTCTCTTTTTCTAGTAACATTAGAGATGACCCTTTCAAGCTGTTTACAGCACTCATGGATGGTGGGAGGGAGTGTCACGGATGATTTGGTAGCATCACTAAATCCAAACCCACATGGAAAGCTTGTGATGTTAATATTTCTGTTAATTTGGTCTGGGCAGAGATTGGAGTGCAGTTCTGGCCCTACAAGAGATAAATGGCAGAAGCTACACTGACTCCAACAGGACTACTGTTTAACCCTGTGCATGGTTCTGCTTTATTAGAAACACCTGTCAAAGACACAAAAGCTATCAAGCAGATAAGAGGATTTTCCTTGTGATTCTGCTTCTAGAAGTATATTGAAATGTGTATGAAGGCGGCCTTAAGAAAACAGTGAATTAATACAATCCTTTTTGCTTTTGGACACATTGATCTTGTTGATTGAGCACAGAGAGAGCCATCAGGCTTTCACAGCCTGTCCAGGGAGTATTGCCCTGGCCAGTATTCCCTGTACACAAGCACATGGGGGAAGCAGGATTAGGCCTGGAGATGTCTGTTAAGGATTAAGCTGAAATAAAACCTGCTCTATGGCAGTAAGCAAAGTTTGATGTTTTATTTCACACATGCTGGGGTATGTGCAGAAAAGAGCTCTTTGGAGTCCCCAGTGGCTGAATGAAATTGATTGAAGTGCAAAAAAAGTCAGGTATAAAAAATAACCCCAAAAGCAAGGTAATTGCTTCCAGATGTTTTAAAATTGCCTTCAGAAATGAACAATCAAATCCTATAGAAGCAAGACACAATAACAGAGGCAGGAAGAGTGAGGAATATTTATGAAGACCACTGTAGAGGGCACTGCTTCTTTCAGCAGAGGCATAAAAGACTTACCAGCCACCAGCATCCAAAAATCTGTGTTTTGGATAGTGGCTTGCTATGGACTTTCAGACTGGCAGTCAGTTAAGTGGAAGCGATTGACATGCTAATTACAAATGAACACAGCCATGACAAATGTTTTTCGCCACAAGTCTTTCAGGCCTTAATTAAACATGATAAGACACACAAAGCCTTGGTTTATCGAACTGTCACCATGGGGCCACTGCCTGTCACTCATCTTTGCATGTGGTCTTATGGTAAACAGAAAGGTAAACTTAGAGCCTTATTTCCCTTTTGACTGATTTAGTACATGTACTCGTTGGTCTTAATTAACTTTATTTCTAAACTGGGATTTTCTTATTAAGTCAACCTGCATATCTGTGTTTTTAAACTCTAGGAAAAAAGATGTCAGCACTGTACTTCAAACTGTTACAGACAGGTCACTGCAGACACCCAGGTCTGATATCTGCAAGCCATCCTCCACCTCCTTCCCTTTGGTGCAGATTGCAGGCTCACAGCACTCCTCTACGCCTTGAGTCAGTGTAAAGAACAGAACTGAATAGCCAAACACTGCATTTAAAAAAGCCCTATAAAGAGTTCAATTTGCTAAATAGGACTTTCCGGGGACAATGCCGCTGCTGACAGCACGTACTCAAGCCTGAATCGGGTATCCAAGAGTACTGTCTTAACATCCACCGTTCAAATGCAAATAAACAGAGCTGTTTCTCAAGAAAGCTGCACCCACCATGAATAAGCAGTTTAAAACATAATCCATATCCGTACCAGCAGGTACCTTACAGACTTGCATGCAGTACGTAAATAATCGAGTGGAGTATTGAGGGAAATCAGAGAAAAGATAAGGCCACAGGAAAAATATCAAATGCAGATTTGTTAATAACATTTACAGTCAGGGGTTTTGTGTTGTGTTTGTTGCTGGTTGTTTGTTTGTTTTTTAATGAATGTCTGTATCTACATATTCTTCAGCTCAAAAGCAGAAAACAGAGGGCAATATAGCTGAATGTGGTTTCTATATAGGGATCAGTGTGGTTGGAGCACAGCTAGTTCTTCCATGCCAAAGTGGAGCTGGAGAGGTAATCTGTTTCCCTCTGGGAGTAGATGTTTGCAATTAAGACACCATTTCATCAGCCTATAGCAAAAACAAAAGGTGCTTTGTTCTCTGCGGCTCCAACAGGCAGCCGAGGAAAGGATTAAAGAGATTAAACCAAGCTGAACTGCCAGAGTAATTGTTTCTGAGGATGGACCATGCACTTGCCCACCCCAGAGCTCAGTAGCAGGTTCCTCTGCACGGTGGGAAACAGAGATCTCTGAGCACACATGCACCAGTGAGGGCCAGGGGAGTGCGATGACACGCAGCATCTCCAGGCTCACACGCTCTGCATCTTCACTGAACTGTTCCGCTTTAGCATCGCACCAAAGTTGGCATGAGGCTCTTTCCTGGTACTGCACTCACACGTGTGCGTGGTGCAACTGCAACTCTGAAAATACAGCACAGCAGATCTGCAGAAAGAACAGAGTAGAAGGGCTGTGCCAAGGACTCCTTTCTTGCCCTCATAGATCCAGCTCTCTACCATTCTGTCCACTTCAGGATCATTTCTGCCAATGCAAGTTGTATACAAGGTATTCCAGGTCTTGTTTTGTAGCATGCTGCTTCTGTAATAACAGTATGAATAACCAGCTTTTGCAAATGATGAAGTTAAAATGTAGAGCCTGGTTCTGACACACGGGTTTGTCCCAAAAGCTCAAAAAGTTACTTGTTCCTCCACCTTCCAATTCAGTCTTTGCTGTGGGTGAAGAAAAAGATCTTCCAAAATTGTCTGTGGCCTAGAATTATGGACTCAAGTTGAATGGATAAGTAAAGATTCCAAGCAGAAGGCCACTGTGTTAGCTGATATAGAACAACAGCTAACATAAGACAAAAACAAGAGGTCCCCAAAGATTAAGGGACACCAACTGCTCTAAAAGGAATTAAAGTTGATTCCTGTTTCTTTTCCTACACCTCACTCTGACAGTCTGTCAGTACTCATGAGACTATCCACAGCAAAGTCAGCTCCATCATGATCTGATTTCAGACATGCTCAGGGATACCTTGATGGGTGGCAGCCTCTGTGTCTTTCTATTGGCCCCCATTTGTATTAACACAGCCTGTGACTGCCACGTGTTTTCCAACTAAGTTTCTATTATATCAAATAAATCATGCCAGAAGCAACCACTTCAGCTGCCTTTGCCTCTCTGTTATGCTGCAGGCAATGTTCCTGGAATCCTTCCCTCTGGAGCCAAAGGCTTTGGCCTTCTCACATCAGCAGCCAGCATTAAAGCGATCGTCTCTCTGCTGCAGTTATGCAACAGCAGGAAAGGAGGACTGAAAATATCCTGTAACTGGGCTTGCTCCTGCCTCTTTGATGAGTGATTTAATCTTTTTGACACAAATCCTCCCTCTCGCAAAGACAACTTTTGCTTTTTTAAACAGCTCTAGGTGGACTCTTAAAAGAAGCTTCTGAAAGCAGAGGTCGTGGATGCACAGTTGGACTTCCCCTTAATTGTTCAGAGCTTACTTCATGGGTCATCTGTGCTTGGACAGCCTCATGCCTTTACAGGCACTTGGGAGAGCCAGGACTGATAGCAAGAGGAAGGGGAAAACTTTGTATTGCTACAATGCACATAAACACTTCGTTTTCCCTGTCTGAACACATCTGCTGACATCAATGGGAATGAAAACTAGAGCACAGTTAAACAGAAATTTGTATGTTTGCAGGACTCAGACCTTAAGCAATGGTTGTTCCACCTAGAAAGAATTATTTCTGTTAGTTGTTCAGGGAAGGCAGGCAGAATTGAGCAATGTTTCAACACAAGATAAAGGTTTTGTGCAGTGAGATACAAGCCATTATCAGTACAGAATTAACTGGGAAAGTGATAAAGATTTTTCTTGACTCAGGATTGACTGCATTTCTACTCATGCTGCACAGCAAACATTTTGACAAATTAATTGGTGTGAAGATGTCTGCACAAACAAGAGAATATTGATGAAATGAAGACATTTTCCATCCAAGAAGTGAAATTCATTGTTTCCCTTTGGAATAATTTCCATGTCTCTCAGATGAAGAGGCCCCTGTGCATTAGTCCTATTAGCCCTTCTGCTGTAATCTGATCTCTCTGTTTTACACTCCAGACCCTTCTCTTCCACTGCCTGCTTCTCTTCCTGTCTCTGAAAGGAGGACAGTACCTAATGGCAGTAAGAATTCACAACAGCAATAGTTGATCAATAGGCTTTTTCACTATAAATCACTTTAAAAGAAAGACCACAGGGAAATATATATGCAAAAAGAAAAAAAAAGCCAAAACCCAAAAGCTCACATAGGTTTACTTCCACTATTTGGAGTTTGAAATTAGCTCAGACTTTGGTGCCATAACCATTTGCAAACTAAATTTTTCAAGGAACTTTGCTGTTCTAGAACAGTGGCCTAATAGTTCCTTAAAATACCTTACTGCCCAGTGTAGAGGTACTACAAAAGACGACAGAAGCATATAATATAGGCTATGCACCTCCATTCTTTCAAATACCTGCTACTTATCCATTTAGATGGTCCCAGGTAGTTTTCTAGAAGAGATGAGTCAGTGGACAAGATATATAACCGAGGAAAGGGAAAAGGTCTGCCAGAAAATTCTTTTTCTCAGCCCTGCAATGAACACACGTAACATTGAGAGAATCTGCTAAGGAAATACTAGACAGTAGTTGACAGTAAAGAGTAACTGCAAAAAAAATCCCCAAGGAGACAGGCAGCATGACTTCCAACTGTTCGGTGCCTTCACTAATCCTTGAGACAGTTGTGAAAAGACAGCAAAGCAGAAGAAGGCCACTTTTGCTTTAACCAAAGAGAATTGCTGTTTTCCTGATGACAGTAAATCAGGAGTAGAAAAGAGTAATTAGAAGGGGCATTCTTGCAAGGTCTCAAAGCTTCAAGCAAAGGTGTTTGCCATCACTGCCCAAAATTTTTCATGTGATATAGCTGAGGACATCTGATGGCCTCCTGCTGCTTTGAGGTCAACAGCCATTAATCACCAGCAGCTGCGTCTGGACCTGTTCTGATGGTTTATCTCCAAACATTTTGAGAGGCCCATGCTGTCCAGTTCATCCATCTTGAATTTCATCCCTTACAGGTGAGTGGAAGCTTTGCTTTTGTAGAAAAAACCCTTATCTATAACCATTCTTTCCTTTTATGGATATTTTTTTCCTGTCCCTCAGGTGCCGAACACACTGTGCATAGCTCCTGANGTGGTTTATCTCCAAACATTTTGAGAGGCCCATGCTGTCCAGTTAATCCATTTTGAATTTCATCCCTTACAGGTGAGTGGAAGCTTTGCTTTTGTAGAAAAACCCCTTATCTGTAACCATTCTTTCATTTTATGGATATTTTTCCTGTCCCTCAGGTGACGAACACACTGTGCATGGCTCCTGCCAACCCTTTATTATACTCTGGGTTTATTCCAATCTCCATAAGATCCTGAGGCACTGCATATTGATCAGCTGTTTCCTGGTAATGAAATGACTACATGTTCTTATTTGCATCAGGTGTGCTCTGCAGTTTGAAATGCCTTGTTTTCAGTGTACACAACATGAGAAACAGATAGCACAAATACAACATTGTCAGCAGTTAGACTATAGCATCCAAGGCATGATCAAAGGATACCCCTAGGCTAGAATATTGGTTGGCAAAGACCGAGTTCAGTCAGCCTCAGTCTTATATACTAAGGAAAACTCCCACTGGAAGCCCAGTTATGCATCTCCTCCACAGCAAGAACCTTATCTTTAGGTTACAGTCAAGAAATTAGAGATTTAGTGACTTCTAGACCAGCGATATTCAACTGGTATCCCCATGTGGCGTTTGCAGCCTCACAAGGGGCTCCTTGGAATGTGACATACTCCAGGTTGCCCTTCTTCCCAGGAAAGCCTCGAGACCTGTCTGCCCTTTCCAGCAGCTATCCTGGCCATGAGTGTAAGTAGTTAGTTGAGCAAGTGTAGATTGCTATTGCTCTTGCTGCTCATATCTGGTTTGAAACATTTGTCTTTAAAAGGGATACTGATAGTTTCTCCATCCAGTCGACACCAGTTACTCACACTTAAGTGAGTGAGTTAAACATTCACATCAGCATTAAGGTAACAACAACATTCTAATCTGCTTATTTATCAGTATGCCTCATTAAAAGTAAGCAAATAATTATTTCCAAGGGTGTATTGCAGTCATTTCCATAAAAGGTGTGTTAATTACTACCAAAGAGAGCTCAAACAGACCAGAGACAGGAGCTGTCTAGAAGCCACACTGAGCCTGAGCAGAGTAACCAGGTTACACAGCAAGCCTGTGCTTATCAGCAAAGGTGCATTTGCTTTTGCTCAGGTGCCAGTGCAAACAGCAAAGGCCTCGCATGCATCTGCCTCAGTTACTTCAGTGAGGTTTCCTGGCTTACTTAGCAAGTTTTGCCAAGTGTGTGCTGTTCCTGACGGCTACCTGGCAGAGAACAACCTAAATAGTTCTGAATGCAAAATGTCTCCTTTAAATGCCATTCTCGTTTTCTTTCTTTGAGAGGACTCAGGTAATTGAACTAGCACATTAAGCCCCTGATACTGCCCAGAATAGCTGGAGTTTACAGTTAGGAAAGCAGTGCTGGCTTCATTAGCCTTCCCTCTGAATTCATAGCTTAGGACCAAGCCCATGGAGTTGGTGCCCTGCCCTACAAAAGGCCATGTGCAAATATGTTCTCTAGGAGCAAAGCTATGGACAAGTATGGAAACCTTCTGTTACAGGTTTTCTTACTGGGATACCATCTATCACTATCTTGGCTTTAGTTGCCAGAGCTGGGATGTCAGGGTGAGGTAATTCTTGTAGGAGTCCTGGATACAGCCCATCCCATGAAAGGGAAGGGTCAAGGATTTTGAAGGAGCCAGAATTCCCCATATGTTTTCACCCCTGCCTTTGTACATCTAAATATGTTACTAATGGCAGGGCAGTTTTAGAGTGTAGATTAACTGAGAAATGTGAGTAACTGAAACCTAATACAGTCCTGGCTTCTCAGCTGACACCACATAGCAGGAAGAACACCTCAGCTCCCCTAAGAATGTAGAAAAGGTATATTAATGAATCAGCAAATTAATTAAAAGTAACAGAATGGAAATGAGCAATAAATTATTTTACAGCATTACCACAACCTGGGATTTCAGATAAGGTACAAATATTACCAAGTAAGACAAACGTTGTCTCAAAATCTGGCTTAGGACCAGTGACCACAGTTATCTGGGAGAACAGTAATTGCTGTTAACATCTGACATATGTTCCTCTTCTCAGCTTTCTGCCCAATGTGTTTTTTAAGAGATGAAACAAGTTTTGTCAACTAAACTTTAGTGCTACAGAGTCATTCACCTGCCACAGAGGCATCCTTTGGGGGACATATTGAAGTAGAACAATTTTGTTGGCCCAGCTCTCTCTCCTTCCGCTATGTAGTCTCTGCGGGAGGTGGAGCATCATTGCTGTTTCTAAAGGCACCCCTCCACAGGGATTTCACTTCAGAGATCTGTATGGGCCATGAGGAGTTCCCCCCCACCATTATTACCCTATAAGGATTAATAACAGTCAAAGGGTATTCAAAGTCAGTGGTGAATCTATGGCCTTTGGAAACCTCTTAGCAGGAGAGGGCCCAGGTAAAGTGGGAGAGATTTCATATTTTGTTTTTTGTGTGCCGCACTGGGTATGTCTTTATATTAGAGGAAGATCATCACAGTGCAAAACGAATGAAGCAGGTCAACTTGTCTCCCAGTTACAGACAATAGATTAGTCTGTGGATGCTGTAGAAAGCTTGCCTCCCTATGTCCTCATCCATTCCTCTTACCAATTCAGGAATAACAGTCTTTCATAGCACTGTGAAAAAAGACCTCAGTGTTAGCATGAAGGAAAGCAGTGTAAGAGTACAAAAAGGCATTTTCTCAGAGGAAAAGAGTGCTCTGTGGGTAGTAGGACAGAGGATACTTCCACTGATCAAATTAATTTCCCCTTTTTTATGGAGAGCAGCCACATCACAGCAGACTGAATTTCAGGTGCTGTGGATGACACTGTCACAGCCTAAGCACATCACTCTGGATCCATCTTCTCACCCCAGCAGACAGGTCTCTGGCCTTGAAAAATGTTTACTAGACCTTCCTAGTAGTAGCTCTGATTAGGCTGAAGTTGAGTGTTTAAAGCAACTAGTGATGAGCCATACCTGGCTAAAGAGAGTTTCTACCTCCTCACAGCTGCATGCAATTTTCCCCTCCCTATGGTCAGCCAGATGCTGTCAGTATGTACCACAGTCCTCATCAGTCATTAACAAGCGTCTGAAGGTCTGGTAGGAAGAGAAAAAGAGTTTGAAATCCTCCCAGTCACGCATCTATTTCTGCACACGCACAGTTCCTGGCATGGCAGCGCCCCTGATCTAATTTGGCAGCCATTACTTTGAAAATAATGTTATTTAATGAACAAATGATCCCAGGCAAAATAGCATAGCAGATTTCATAAGCTAAGGAAAAACTTTAGGGAACAAGCTAGATATGAGTGTTTCGTCGGAGCAGAGTGTAAGTGGATTTTCTGACCAAGCAGGCCTGCAAAATGACCTCACAGTGATGTCTTTCCAGGATTCCCCCTGGGACACCGTGTGTCTGGTTTGCTTCTGCTCAGGTGGATTTTCACAACTGCTCAACAAACACACGCCTGAAGAGGATTTGCCTTTTTATGATCATCACTTGAAATGTGGGACTCAGAAGGGAAGGAGATCCTGACACCAAAAGGAAAGGGACACCCACTCTGGAAAAGGCCAGCAGTACAGTAACCTGAGTGCAGGCCACTCCAACCCCAAAATGAATCCTAACTGAGATTACTCCCCTCAGACTGACTTTCTGACGCCATGCTAAGCCATCATGCAAAATGATAGCCCCTCTTAGCCTGTCAATGGTCTTTAATGGTAGCCCAAGAAGAAACTGTTGTCTCTTGGTGGGATACCTTTTTTACTTAAAAATTCTAGTGATTATTTCTGTGATGAGAAAACATATTTAGATAGAAACAGATTAAAATCCTTTTCTTGTTTTACACTGTACACTGCAATGATTATGTGAAGATAACTTTGAACAAGTAGTCCCCTGGGACCATGATACTGTGTTATCCAAATCCTGTCCTTAATCCACCCTGCAACTGCACATAAACAGTTCCAATCAGGCTAGCTGCAGTGAAAGGGTGCTTTTTATCTATATGTCATCACTTAGTCTTGCTATATTTTGTAGCTATTTAATGCTTTGCACATTTTCTTTCAAAATGTTGGATGTTCTTATCCCTCTCCAGGCAGTTTTCCAGCCACTATTCCCCAAAACTTTAGCATTGCATGGGGTTGTTGTAAGCTAAGGGCAGGACCTATGTGTGTCTCAGTGGTATAGACCATTTCTGCTTGGATTATAAGTGCTTCATGCTGCTCCCCATCCCTGTTTTCCATCTCAGGGGACTGTGTATCCCTAGGACAAGTGGTCTTACTACTAAAGACTGAGACAAAGAAGGCATTAAGTACCTCTGTAGTTCAATCTAGTTTGTGGCCAAGGACACCAGGGAGTATCCCCCAGGGCTCAGTATTGGGGCCTGTCCTGTTTAATAGCTTATTAATGATCTGACAGGGAAATCAAGTGCACCCTCAGTCATTTTGCAGATGACACCAAGTTGTGTGTGGGTGTTCATCTGCAGGAGGGCAGGAACACTGTGCAGAGGGATCTGGACAGGCTGGATCAATGGGCCAAGGCCAATCGTATGAGGTTCAACAAGATGAAGTGCTGGGTCATGCACATGGGTCACAACAACTGCAGGCAATGCTACAGGCTGGGGTCAGAGTGGCTGGAAAGCTGCCCGGTAGAAAAGAACCTGAGAATGCTGGTCAGTGGTGGCTGAACACAAGCCAGCAGTGTGCCCGGGTGGCCAAGAAGGCCAAAGTCATCCTGGCCTGTATCAAAAAAATTGTGGGGCCAGCAGGACCATGGCAGTGATCATCCAAATGTATTCTGCACTGGTGAGGCCACACCTCAAGTCCTGTGCTCAGTTTTGGGCCCCTCTGAACAAGAAAGACATTTGAGATGCTGCAGCATGTCTAGAGAAGGGCAACAGAGCTGGTGAAGGGTCTGGAGCACAGGTCTTATGAGGAGCACACGAGGGAGCTGGGGGTGTTTATCCTGGGGAAAAGGAGAGTCAGTGGGGACTTTATAGGTCTTTGCAATTACCTGAAAGGAAGTTGCAGCTAGGAGGCGGTTGGTCTCTTCTCACAGGTTACAAGCGATAGGACAGGAGGAAGTGGCCTCAAGTTGTGCCAGGGAATGTTCATAACAGATATCAGAAAAATTTCTTCACTGAAAGGATGGTCAGACACTGGAACAGTCTGCTCACAAAAGTGGTGGAGTCACCATCCCTGAAGGTATATAAATATGTGTAGATGTGGCACTGNAAAAGAGTTTGAAATCCTCCCAGTCACGCATCTATTTCTGCACACGCACAGTTCCTGGCATGGCAGCGCCCCTGATCTAATTTGGCAGCCATTACTTTGAAAATAATGTTATTTAATGAACAAATGATCCCAGGCAAAATAGCATAGCAGATTTCATAAGCTAAGGAAAAACTTTAGGGAACAAGCTAGATATGAGTGTTTCGTCGGAGCAGAGTGTAAGTGGATTTTCTGACCAAGCAGGCCTGCAAAATGACCTCACAGTGATGTCTTTCCAGGATTCCCCCTGGGACACTGTGTGTCTGGTTTGCTTCTGCTCAGGTGGATTTTCACAACTGCTCAACAAACACACGCCTGAAGAGGATTTGCCTTTTTATGATCATCACTTGAAATGTGGGACTCAGAAGGGAAGGAGATCCCAACACCAAAAGGAAAGGGACACCCACTCTGGAAAAGGCCAGCAGTACAGTAACCTGAGTGCAGGCCACTCCAGTCCCAAAATGAATCCTAACTGAGATTACTCCCCTCAGACTGACTTTCTGACGCCATGCTAAGCCATCATGCAAAATGATAGCCCCTCTTAGCCTGTCAATGGTCTTTAATGGTAGCCCAAGAAGAAACTGTTGTCTCTTGGTGGGATACCTTTTTTACTTAAAAATTCTAGTGATTATTTCTGTGATGAGAAAACATATTTAGATAGAAACAGATTAAAATCCTTTTCTTGTTTTACACTGTACACTGCAATGATTATGTGAAGATAACTTTGAACAAGTAGTCCCCTGGGACCATGATACTGTGTTATCCAAATCCTGTCCTTAATCCACCCTGCAACTGCACATAAACAGTTCCAATCAGGCTAGCTGCAGTGAAAGGGTGCTTTTTATCTATATGTCATCACTTAGTCTTGCTATATTTTGTAGCTATTTAATGCTTTGCACATTTTCTTTCAAAATGTTGGATGTTCTTATCCCTCTCCAGGCAGTTTTCCAGCCACTATTCCCCAAAACTTTAGCATTGCATGGGGTTGTTGTAAGCTAAGGGCAGGACCTATGTGTGTCTCAGTGGTATAGACCATTTCTGCTTGGATTATAAGTGCTTCATGCTGCTCCCCATCCCTGTTTTCCATCTCAGGGGACTGTGTATCCCTAGGACAAGTGGTCTTACTACTAAAGACTGAGACAAAGAAGGCATTAAGTACCTCTGTAGTTCAATCTAGTTTGTGGCCAAGGACACCAGGGAGTATCCCCCAGGGCTCAGTATTGGGGCCTGTCCTGTTTAATAGCTTATTAATGATCTGACAGGGAAATCAAGTGCACCCTCAGTCATTTTGCAGATGACACCAAGTTGTGTGTGGGTGTTCATCTGCAGGAGGGCAGGAACACTGTGCAGAGGGATCTGGACAGGCTGGATCAATGGGCCAAGGCCAATCGTATGAGGTTCAACAAGATGAAGTGCTGGGTCATGCACATGGGTCACAACAACTGCAGGCAATGCTACAGGCTGGGGTCAGAGTGGCTGGAAAGCTGCCCGGTAGAAAAGAACCTGAGAATGCTGGTCAGTGGTGGCTGAACACAAGCCAGCAGTGTGCCCGGGTGGCCAAGAAGGCCAAAGTCATCCTGGCCTGTATCAAAAAAATTGTGGGGCCAGCAGGACCATGGCAGTGATCATCCAAATGTATTCTGCACTGGTGAGGCCACACCTCAAGTCCTGTGCTCAGTTTTGGGCCCCTCTGAACAAGAAAGACATTTGAGATGCTGCAGCATGTCTAGAGAAGGGCAACAGAGCTGGTGAAGGGTCTGGAGCACAGGTCTTATGAGGAGCACACGAGGGAGCTGGGGGTGTTTATCCTGGGGAAAAGGAGAGTCAGTGGGGACTTTATAGGTCTTTGCAATTACCTGAAAGGAAGTTGCAGCTAGGAGGCGGTTGGTCTCTTCTCACAGGTTACAAGCGATAGGACAGGAGGAAGTGGCCTCAAGTTGTGCCAGGGAATGTTCATAACAGATATCAGAAAAATTTCTTCACTGAAAGGATGGTCAGACACTGGAACAGTCTGCTCACAAAAGTGGTGGAGTCACCATCCCTGAAGGTATATAAATATGTGTAGATGTGGCACTGAAGGACGTGGTTTAGTGGTGGACTCAGCAGTGCCAGGTTAATGATTGGACTTGATGATCTTAAAGGTCTTTTTCAACCTAAATTATTCTATGATTCTGTGTCATAAGGTGGAATGCTTTCTCAAATTTTTTTTAAAGTTTTTTTGCAAACTTCTCTTCCACCAGCTCACCTTTGTGAGTCATGGCACCCAACAACTGAGGGGCACATGGGATTTACAAGTGCTTAGTACAGAATTTCACCTGAACTGTAAAGCTTAAAATATATTTTGTGATGGTTTTCTTTTCTGACCACACCCTGGGAACAGCCACGGAGCCAGGCTGTAAGAACTCAGGGCAGGGATGTCTTTCCTCAGGTGTATTTGTTCAGAAGCTGGCAAAACGAGGTTTTCAAGTGTAATTTAATAATTACTTGTTACTAATAATTACCACCTAAGCACTAATAATTATGTAGGACAACTTTAACAATTGGTTAGTCCAAAAGGTGTTGTTAGTGTCAGGCACTCTGTTTACTCAGGGACTCTACCCAGCAGCACTGTGAAGCTCCCCGGCCATGATGCATGCTGGCTAGTCCTGCAGTTGGGGTGAAGCTATGTCAGAGCCTTCATCCCCTGCCAACAGCAAGAACTGGCTGCGGGAGCAGGCTTGAGCAGACTCAGTGGCAGCCAGCTATTTCCAGCTTCACAGTGGCTCCATGGTTTTAAATCATTGAAGTTAAATATTTGTCCGACTGGATTGCTTACACCAGAAATGCTAAATTACAGTGTAGAGCAAACCTCCAGAAGACTTGAATTTCTTAGATGGTAATTTTGCTCTGTCTCTGGCAATCTGTGCATGGTTCCATCATGGTTCTCCCAATAAGATACCCCTGTTGTTTTTTGTTTGATTGAAGAGTACATGCAACCTCCAAATAAAATAAATGTGCGTATGCTTAGATACTACACAGAAATTCTGGCACTTAACCTGTGCATGTGTGTTAGTTTACTTGCATATACACAGCCACTATATGTAGCATTGTGTGATTGTTATATTTTGTCCCCAGAAATTTGGGGACTTCTCATTCAAGTTACAACCAAATTTTGTACTCCTGCCTGCAAAATTCTGTTGCACACACAAGGCTGCTGCTGTGCCTGGTTGCTTCCCTACCACCTGCAACCCCTGCCAAGTGCCTGTGCATCTCCCTTCCCTGTCAGGCAAGAGGCATTTGGGTGCACTCTGGAGAAGAGCTTTGTGGAGAGCAAGATTACCAGGTGAAAACAACAAACCTTGCTAATTCTTCCCAAGCTCTCTGTAGGTTTAACACTGGCTCCCAATGTTCATGCAAGGTGAGACAAGAGCAATGAAAGCCTCCTGCTTAAGGGCCAATTCTTCACCTGCTGTAATTGCCTAAACTAGTCTCCTGGCTTTCACTGCTCCTTCAGTTATGAATAAAACAGACCCTTGTTATGGCTGCTCAGTATAGCTGCCATAAACACAGTTTTATTATACTTCAGCATCATTTACAAATAAGAAACAAGATACCTATTCTTAAAGGGGAGAAGTACAGAATATAAAGGAGAGGGTTGGGAAGGGAGTTTTCGTGTCCTTGGAAATTAGGCTGAAGGTTTGTCTCACCAGTGGAAGACTGGCATGTTAGACTGACATGAAGGAAGAGCCTGACTTGGCATAGGCTGGCCCTTGTGAGATTCCACATTTGTGCTAACTCTAGGTCTGCTGGGAGATGTTCAGCCATTTCCCATGGGTTGGAGTTGCAAATGACAACTAGTACTGTAGTCAAAATCATGCAAACCTCACTCCTGGATAGAAACCTTCCTAGGTTCCTATTAGCAAACAAGTGCCTAGTGCTGATGAAATAAAGACTAAGACAAGCTTAAGCTGATACTTAAAAGGTGATATCTGCCATATCATTCTTGGAAAGGACTGCACTCTGATGGATGTACCTTTAGCTGACCCAATGCAACAGGATAAGTCTGCTTTGCTTTATTAAAAAAGAAACCCAGAAAAAAAATCTTTGGAAATTTAGTAAAAGCTCTATGAGCCACACAGGCTTGAAGTTTGGCTGTGGTATGTGATGATTTAAATATACTGCATTTAACTGCAATTGCAGATCATAAAAGGATGCCTGTGCAGCTCCCTACAGATATAGCAATATATTCTAGCCAGGTGAAAATGTTTCAGAGTCTGTGGCCCCCAGTCTGGGTGCTGTTGGTGTATATTCTGCAGGTGGCATTTTCAACCCATCTTCCTCCATATTGCTCTGTGTGTTCACTTTGGCAAAACCTCTAATTTGTGCATGAAAGGGCCATTTCCTTGAATGTCATGAAGCAATCATATCTAATTTTCTAATTTGTAGTTTCAAATGCTTGTTTGCATGAGGAGTCGTGTCTGTGGGCGAGGGGACTCAACCATGCAAGCACAGCCTGTTAAGTATCTGGACTGTGGGATTTAAAAAGCACCAGCAAAACAAAAAACCTCCTGAAAAGGCTTCAAAAAATAGAATAACTTTTAAATGGCAATATTACTATGAGAAAAAAATAAAAGGAAGGAAATAGCAAGTCATTGAATTCAAGTAGATTCTGAAATACAATGTAGTTCATTTAAAGTTAATTTTATTTAATGTTAATTATAATTAGCTGACATCTGTTGCAGATATCCACAGGACTGATTTAACCTGTGAATTTGGGCTGGTTTTCCTGACAGTCCTTTCCATCAATTACAAAATCCCACCACACTGCAATGCTACACATGTAATTGCTGCTTTGGCAAAGGAGCAGAGAGAGGATGAGCTATGCAGAATGGACACTGGTTGCATTGCTTAATGTACAGTTACGAGGCCTACACATTCTGTGCTCATAAAACAGCTCTGGCATAAGCTCAACAGAGCCTACCCAGAGCTATAATGGTCTTAATATTTGCCTGTTAACAATTTTCTGTAGAAATGAAGATGTGAAAATACTTCCAGAAGTACTGGCTGAAATCTGAAAGGTCATTGGCCACCAGTCTCTGTTCTTTCCTTTCTTATACACTAATGAGTGGCTGAAGGCTGCTTTTCACACTGGTTTGTGGTAAGTGAATTTTCAGACTGTAGAATGATCCCCACTAGAAAATTGCACCGAGGACTCAAATAAGACGGACTAAGAGAATTTTTTGAAGCCAGATTAGATTTTTCAAAACTCGTGTTCTCTGCATTATGATGATTTTATATAGATATAGTATTGTAGTTTAGCAGAGAGTGTTAGCAGAATTGAGATTTGGATGCTCTCAGCACCCTTAACACAACTCTCAAATTAAATGTGCATTACTTTAAACTAATAAATCACTATTTTTCCTCTCTTTCAAAGAGCTCCCTTTGGTGTAATAAGACTTCACAAAAATGCACACACACATGCCTGCTTATTTAGTGACTGGGCCCAAGGTCTCAAATAGGACCACTAAATTAGACAACATGATGCACTTGCACCCACGATGGGCTTTGTTATCTCTGCACCCAAGTGCTGCATTTTATAGTGTACTCATTTTTCAAAGCAGGGTACCTATGGCACACTTACGTGACTTTTAAAGGGAAAGCTTTGACATATAAGAGATTTTCATTTCTTCCTAGACTGAAATCTAAGCCTGACAGACTCATGGGCTAAATTAATTCCTTAAGCCCTTTGCCTAGTGATAAAACTTATCTGAAGCAGACAATGGAAATGTAAAGTGTGCTTTACAAAGCTGATCAAAGATCCCCCAGAAAGTGCTGAAGCAATCAGAATGAATGTTCTACTCCCATGGATGGGAAAAGTGGATGTTTTAATTGCATCAATTACTCACAACCAATTATTTGTGAGAAGTCTTTTGTGTCTGGGTGATTGAGAGTCCTATCTATGTAAGTGAAAATCAGCTGAGTTTCCTATTACTTTTCTGTGGACATCAAGTTAGCTGTGGTGATGGTTCAAATCAGAGACAGAGGAGCCTGAAAAAGTTTGGAGCTGGCAGATACCATGTGGCTCCTTCCCTGCTGAATCTCAAAAGAAATTAACAGTGTGGTAGGAGACTGATCTTTACTGAGATGGTCTTTAAAAAAAGAAAAACAAGACAATCTCCTGAAGGACACGATGTATTGTGCAACCCTGTACTATATTTTAACACACTAATATGTTATTATCCAACCGAAGATAACAAACACCGAGGATGATGATTGTTATCAAGCCATTTCTTTTCGTTTTCCTGCCAGTAACGTGTAAAACATCTTTGTCACCAACTCATTCTTCAGTCTTTTCACATCCATTTCTATCTACATAGGATATGTTTTTGTCAAACCATTCATTGCTACTGAGGAAAAGCAGTGCCCACCTTGTTAACAGGAAGTGAGCTCATGTCTCCTCAGTGCTTCTTCACCCTCTGGGGATCCCTATCTGTCTCACCTTGCACAGGCTTCCAGGTGTAGCATCTGTGTTGTTGGATGGTTTTAAACAGTTCACAAGGGGAGTTTATAGTTCAGGATGTTGCATTTGTGGTGTCTCTTACAGATCTGCAGTTGAATTTCTGCTCAGTTAATATTAATGAACTTGCATGTGTTGACATGAGGTCAGAATTTGACCTGGGAAATGTCCAGCTGTGCCTCCTGAAAGAGTGAATGCAGGTGTTGATCAATCAGCCAGCTTGCTGATACCATTTGCCATAGATGAACCTGAGATATTTATGTGACATCTGGAAACAGTCCCTGCTTAGTGGCTGCTGTGCCTGGCAGTGACTATCTACAGCATTTCATATAGAGCTGTTACCTACAGGATAACCTACCTTGGGAAACAGCCTGCACAGACCTGGTATCTCTAGAAAAAACAAGATGTCCTTTTCCCAAACTGTTTCCTGAATCAACAAACTTCTGTGATGCTGCTGCTGCCTGCCGTGGTTGGTGTGTGCAGCAGTTACCGCATTTAACCCGTGTCTGAACCCCAAGTCCCCCAAGATGCTCATTGTCATGCAGTGTTTAAGATTCCTTAAGCAGAGCAGCAGGAGATCAGAAAAACAAGAAAAGCCTATTTGCAAAGCTAAAGAAAGACATTCTGTAACTGAGGCAATCAAAGCAACAGCTGAGTGGTACACGGAGGCACCTCCAGGCACAGGCACTGGATTGCTAAAGTGATAAAAAGTCCCAACAGCAGAGGAGCTCTAAACTTGCACACACTGACCAAGGGATGCCCTTCCAACATAGTCACTGAAGCTTCTCTACAAGGCTTTGGGACTTCATCTCAGTTTCTGCTACCTTTGTATTTATCACTTGAGGAAGATTGTTGTTGTTGTCCTATAGTAGAGTGGCACATGTTTCAGTGTGTCTACTATGCCATTAGAGCTGAATTTTAATGATAGGGGGGTTTTGATGAAAAGCTACAGTTGAACTTGATGATCTGAAAGGTCTTTTCCAACTTAAATTATTCTATGGCAAAAATCAGCATCAACAAATAGATTCATTGTGAATTAATTTCTGCTGCTTTTTTTAATGAAAAAACTAATTTCAGAAAAAAGCACAAAGTTCAAGAAAGCATAAACATCATCCCACTGATGTGAGTTGTCCCTTCCCTTCAAAAGGTTTTGGTGCTGAGCCATCAGCTGTGCACTGCTGGTGCTCCTCTGTAAGGTATTTGATGGGAAATGTACTATGGAAAAGCCATGTGACAGATGCCAGAGACTTTTGGCTCCTCAGCTACCTGCTCCTGCTGTGGCCACAACATCTTTACAGGCAGCCCCAGAGTGATTTGTGCTTGGGGAAGAGGCATTTTGCAGCTTCCTTTCCAAATTCCCTCCAGCTGAGAGGCATGTCCTCCTTGCGCTTGAGGCACTTTCCCTGAGTTTCTTTGAAATGCCAGAGGTACACGGAATTTCCTCAGTTTCTCTACCACAGTTCCTCACTCATAGCTTTTGTGGGGCTCATGTGGCCAGGAGCAGCCTCAGCAATGCAGTTTCCCCTGACTAAGCCCAAGCAATGTCCAGTGCTGCCTCCAAAAGACCCAGAAGGATCATGAGGACTTTTAAGAACTTGGAACATAGCCAACAAAATTATATGTTTAAAGTTTCAGAAAAGGACATTCTCAGCACCAGCAACCTCAAAGGCAGTGGAAAGAAGTTGAGGGGAGAGCCTCAGGCATCCATCAGGACCATGCTTGATGCCATCCCTCACACTCCTCTCTGTGTGGGCTGAAAAGCCATGCACCTTCCACTTCATCAAGCTAAAGCTCTGATGGGAGCCTGGTGAGATTGTAACCAACACCCCAGCAGCTCTGAGACATCTCCTGAGTGCAGAGAAAGGAGAACTGCGGCACTTGACAGAGTTGCTTAAAGGTGTGGATTTAGGTAAGGATGCAAGTTTGGTGATGGCATGGCATATACCACTGCCTTGAACCAGAGTACTCTCACCTTTCTCTTCTTCCCTCTGCTTACCTAACTGGATTTCTCTTTCTTCCAGAGCAGAGAATCAAGGAAGAGCAAAGCCTGAGGATGTGACAGCCAAGAGGCTTCAGATACAGAAGGCAGGACAGAAAGAGTTCCACAGGTTCCTTTAGAAAGGAAAAGCAATGCAAAGATGCAAGGGAGGCAATGAGAGACGAAAAGCCAAAGATTTTACTGTTTGAAAAGCCAGCTGCTTGACCTTGTGTGGCCTGATTCATAACCCCTGCATGGCAGGTGTTGGCAGTAGCACTTCTGGATCCCACCAGCAGGAGAGTGGAAGTGGTGGCCAGGGCAAACATATGCTAAACTTCATAGTCAGCAAGCAGGGAAGAAGCAGAACATGCACCATCATTTACTGGAACCTAAAAATAACACCTACAAGACACTTCTAAAATCAGACAATTTCTAGCTCTTAAAAGTTAAACCCCAGTTTCTGAACATAATTGATAGTAAGCCCATCAAATTTTCCATTCTTTACATGTAAAAAAAGAAATCCTTGCTGAAAAAATATTAGACAGAGGTGGTTAAAGAAATTCTAAAATTAGTCTCTAAATGTCATCCTGTCATTGTATCAATCACTTAAGGTCTTTGTGGTATGCCATGCTTTTTAGCATTTTATGCCTTATGATAAAAAAAAAAGTACATGTTGATTTGTTTAGGATCTCCTACACAGCGCAAACCAAAGCAGAGATCCCTCTCAGCTTAATGACCAGGAAACATCCCGGACTCATGCCCATGGTCCTGTACACATTTACTCATCAGGAAGGCAGAAACAGTTGCCTTTGATGATCTCATTAATTAGGTCTTAGGCAAACAACTGGTTCTTTGGCAAGCTCTACATGTCATCTGAGCCATTGTGTGTGCTCTTTTCTTGCAAGAAGAACTGAAAAAATATGGATTGGCCTGAATTTCATGTGCATTCATGGATTTCCCAATTATCTGGTTAGCGTGTCTGAAAAGACACTGTTCTTCCCCTAATCCACAACAACCTGCTGCCCTTGATCCAGCTCTCAGGTGAGGCAGGGTTCATCTAAACCCCACAGGTTCTGTTTGTCTTGGCTCTGCCACCCAACTTCTTCCTGGGTCCTTATCTAAAAACAGGATTTCTCCAGGCACATCCTTGACCCTGGCATGAAAACTCCTGGCAGTCTGCTGGCTCCTAGTTTTTATATGCTGGAGAAATGAACCCCTTTCCTGAGTATTAAGAAGGGTAAATAATAACTGTTTGGTCACGCCATCAGAGTCAGACACATGTTAGCCAAAGTGACAGATTATATCAACCTACTCAGAAAAACACCCAAACAGGATTGCTGAGTGCATCTCTTCTCCATCTTCCTCTCTATGAGGCATTGGGAGTGATAACTTACACAAGATTTGGCAGGGAATCAAAAAATTAGAGCATGCTCTCTTTAGCTCTACCAGCTGCAAGAAGCCCCTTGGCAACGGTGTTACAGCTCTTTGTTCATGTAAAGCAAACACAGTCCTAGTAACAACCTTCCTCAGAGCTAGAGGTGTTTGGCTGTGGTGTCAACCCAAGCAAGCCTTCAGGCTGCCAATTTCCAGCACTGGCACTACTTATTTTGAGAACCTCCAGCTTTAAAAGCTGTAAAATATGTCTGGAAAAGGAGCCATAGCCACTTGTCCTGCCATCCTGAGCTGGTCTTGCTCCAAAAGAGCCAATGGGGCTCTGCTGGCAGCAGCATGGGGGCAGAGGATTCAACCTTGTAGCTGCCTCATGCAGCTTCTGTCATTAAATAGCATCTCCGACTTCACAGAGAAATGCAGGAAGAGTGATTTCTTCAGATCACATCAGCGATGACCTGTTTCTCTCTCTTTACATTGCAGTGTTGATTATTTTACAACACAGAACCATGGACAGTTGGTACAAACCTTACTGTATGGAGATGTGGGCTGTACCTGAATAGAAACTTAGTTTAGAGCTTAAATTCCCTATGTTTTCCCGGGAGATCCTTCCTTGGGTTTTGAATTCAGGATTGGGTCCAGGAGGACCTTAAAGGGGTGACCAGATTCACCATAAAGTGCAGTGCACCCAGTCCCTCCCACTGCTTGTGGGCACTGAAATCTTCAGCTCTCATTTATTTGAGACTGTGATGGTTATTATTGTTAACATATACCTTGAAAGTACACTTCCAAACCAAAATGACTAATTTTCAATGTGGGGTTATGTGCTCTCATCATCCACAACAAAAACCTCCCTCTGGTAAAACTGAGCAGGTTGAAATAATTTCAGATTCACAGCTATGATGCTGAGGAAAGCAAGGACCCCAAACCATGTCTCTGACAGGGGCAGATGCCCATTCTTGAGCTGTGTTCCCTAGTAATCTTGTGGGCTCTGGTATCTCCATCCAATCCACTCAAGTTAAATTTTTCCTGAAATAGTTCATCTGAAGAGATGCCAGACTACATCAGGGATGCAGCCTGAACATTTATCTGCACTGTATGTGCCATTGTGCCAACCATTTTTTCTGGGCAGAGATATCCTCTCTGGTTCTCTCATCATCTGTGCAAGGTGTCAAGCACACTGGCAGGGTGTTTTTTTATGGACTACAGCAACTCTGAAGGGAAAAAAACCAAAGTGAAAAGGCAATGCCTGAAGCCACTGTGAAGCCTAAGCATATGGCAGGTGGGCAGCAGGATGCTTTACCATGGCATAAGCTTGTGAAATCAGTGATTGCTGGCTAAGCAAGGGAGGGCTGGGAAATTGTTTTACCTGTGCAACCCAGCTGGAGCTCCCTGTCAAGATATCTCTTGGCATTAGGCAAATGATTTCATTATTTTCTCTCATGGTGGTCGTAACTGGCACTTTTATTCCTCCTTCTCCTATGTGAAAATGTTACTTAAAATGAGACTCAGTTCTCCATGGAACTACTGAAAATACAGGTGCCAGAAAATGAGAGCTTTTCATCAGCAGTCAGTGTAGTCTTCATACAAAAATGGCTTTCATAGTTACTTTACCCCATGTAATTACATAGCAAAGCCCCGTTTAACATCTCACTACATAATGGAAACTTTCTATTTCCAGTCAGATTAATGTAAGAGTTACCCAGCCATTTCAAGACATAATAGCTGTAATTAAGGTGTTTCTAGGGATGGGTTCCTATTATAATGTGGCAGATGATTCTCTGATAGTCTTGTTGGATGCATTAGTCACAATTGTTTTGATTAATATTGACACTATTCTCTTACCACACAAATTAAAAAGGAGATTATTCAAAACATTGTGCTGGTTTTCTATGGCCTGAACCCTTCTTTTGGAAGTGAAGCTCAAGTCTTAGCTTTCAATTGGAATGAAAAGGCATTTTTTGTAAGATGTGCATATTATTTAAAGCAATACTGTGAGAACAAAGGGCAGTAATTGTTTTACTGAAAATAAAGCACTATGAAACTTAAATATTACAACTTCTAACCATCTCATCTGGTTCCAGTCTTTGTGTCAGTGATGTGAGATTGCTGGAATGTGTTCAGGCTGGTGAATGAAATGAGCATGCATATGTGGATTCATTATCTTGGGGAAAAAATTTTGGAGACCAAAGGACAACTGGCATGTGAACAATTTGGGATTGTAAGGCTGACTCACAAAAACAGGGGCCTCCAGGGGCAGATACCTTTGATGATGGCTCAGAAGAAGCAAAGAGTATGTTAGTTTCAAAATGATGGGAGTAAAGATCATGCTTTCCAACAAAACAATGAAGTTAAACAAGGGATGGTTATCAGTTCTACACAGTCTGAAGCTGTCAGAGTCAGCTTCTCCTGAATGAAGTTGTCATGCCAAATCATCCAGTAAAGGACCTGAAATTAGAAGGTCCAAGACAACCAGGGAGCATGACAGGAGTGCAGGACATGATCTCATACAAATCACAGGGGAAAGGGAAGCAAAGAAACAGCTTTGATCAGAGGAAATTCACACATTGATTTCCAGATCCAGTAGTTTGCCAGTTAAACAAGCAAAGGAAGAAAACCAACCACAAAAATACACTTTTGGGAGCACTGTATATATTGACCACTGTGCCTGTGGTTGCTAACTGTGCTTTAGAAATACACCTATGAAATATGTAGATTTGCATACTAGGAAGAAATAGAAAACCATGCATCTCTTAACCTCAGTTTTCTAAAGAAAAACATGAAAATAGCAAGTGGAAACTATATTTGCAAACATTTTCATTCACTTTCTGCTTTCATATTCTAGTTACCAAGATGCAGTGTCCTATATAATGTGATATCTACAGAAATTGTTGTTATTTTCATATACTTAACACAAACCAGGTATTTTTGTGTAACCATTCAAATGTGAAATATCATCCTGTGTCTTGGTATTTAAGAGTACATAAAAGTACCCTTCAAATTTGCAAAATGGAAAATAGCTGCATTATATCAGAGGTGTATTGCCTAGCTAAGTATCTACAGCAGCTTAAAAGGTTGAAATCTCCAGAGCCTGAGATTAAAGGGCCTTAAAGGTCACTCATTACTGAAGTGAAAAGAATAATTAAAAAAAAAGCCAAAAAAACCCAAAACAACCTCTACAAGTAAGGAACACATCTTCTCTGCAAGAAGTCTCAAAATGCCTGTCTCCTGCCGTAATGTTGACTTTTAGAGGCTATAGGGTTATAAGACCAGATCTCACTAGTAATTGCCTTGCTGACCTTTGCGATGTGGACTCAAAAGCCAGTAAACACAGCATTTTGTTTTGTTTGGAGGGGATCTGCAGCTCACTGAGGCTGTTGTCCCATTGGGATATGGCTCTCCCTTTTGGTTCCTGCAAACAAAACAGGGTGTGTGTCTGCTTTTCTCCTCTTTGGTTTCCGCTATGGATAGACAAAAAAAAACAACCAAAAATCAACAAACTCTAATGGGAATGGAAAATGTACAAATTGAAAAAAAACCCATAAAAATCACTCTCTGAGTTCTCTACACAACCTTTTAATCCATGATCCTCTATTACTTTTTGCTAATGTTTTGTAAAATGGTCTTTTAAACTCACTTACTGGTGGCTGTGCACTCACTTACGTAAAGCTAATAAAACCAGTTGTGTGAAGGCTTTGGCAAAATCAGTATTTTAAAAAAATCATCAATACCAGGTTTGTACAAAAGAAGCAAAATACATTGTGGCACTGACATATCAAATTCATTACTGCTCAGTGTCTGCTGAACAAAAACTATTGGCTGTAGAGGATGTGAAAAGCATAAGGTTTCAATAAAGAGGAAGTGTTGTATAATTCTTGAAATGAGAGCTGTGGTTGTAAATAGTCTCTAAAAAATAATTTTCACTTTAGATTAAAAATTGCTGTATTTTTGGTGAGGCAGGTGTAATGGGTTTGATCTATGGC
>VWZD01000912.1:444-29623 GCA_013396695.1 Sakesphorus luctuosus | reverse complement strand
AAAAAAAAAAAAAAAAAGACCTAGGGAGGAGGCAGCTCTGCAGGAGTGTGCAAAGTTTTAACAGCATTTCCAAGTCTGGTTTTTACAGTGTATTTCTCTTTCAATTGAGCCCTTCTTCCAGTTAAAAGGAAGGAAAAAAAGACTACTAAGAAGTGCCTCACATCTAGAGCTTGATCAAGAAACCACAGTCAGATTCAGAACTACCTTGCAAGAAAAATATGGTATTACTATGAAAAGTTTTACAAAACAAAACAAAGTTTTACAAACCAAGCATTTAGATTACACTTTACTAGCTACCCCAGAGTTCCTGTTACTGAGCACAATCACCCTAACTCACTTCAGCTGACATTCTGCTAGTCAGAGATTGTAACCATTTCCGGCTCCCAACAACAATAAAACTGTAACCAGTGCAAATCCTCAGGTTTCAAACATGGGAAACTTTCACAACACAGGAAGGACAGACTATATGGGCATATTTGAATACACTGTGGAAAAGCGCAACCACACTATGCTCCTGGGTACTCACTACTCCAGCTATTTTCACGGCACACAGGCATTTTTAGTGAACTTTTAAACAGCAAGAGGGAAGAAAAAGATCCATTCCAACAGTAACAGTAGGGCAGTACCAGTCTGCAACCCGGGGAAGTGCACACCATCAGCATTACCTGCCCTTCACATCTGCGTATGGACACTGGATATTCCACCAACAGAACATAAAAATGTACTTAAAACCCCAAAACTTACACGAATCTGAGACTTCCTCACTAAGAAGTTGTAGGGAAAAGTGCTATATACATTGTTAACCCTAAAGGGCTAGTGTTTGGAAGTAAACAGTTTAAATGTTTTCATATTTCTGCGTTGGTGAGGCCACACCTTGAGTATTGTGTTCAGTTCTGGGCCCCTCAGTTCAGGAAGGATATTGAGGTGCTGGAGCGGGTCCAGAGAAGAGCAACAAGGCTGATGAAGGGACTGGAGCACAAGTCCTGTGGGGAGAGGCTGAGGGAGCTGGGGTTGTTTAGCCTGGAGAAGAGGAGGCTCAGAGGTGACCTCAGCACTGTCTAGAACTACCTGAAGGGAAGTTCTAGCCAGGTGGGGGTTGGTCTCTTCTCCCAGGCACTCAGCAGTAGGACAAGGGGGCACGGGCTCAAGCTCTGACAGGGGAAATTTAAGTTGAATATCAGTAAGAAATTCTTTCCAGAGAGAGTAATCAAGCATTGGAATGGGCTGCCCAGAGAGGTGGTGGATTCACTGTCCCTGGAGTTTTTTAAATGCAGATTGGCCGTGGCACTGAGTGCCATGATCTGGTAAAGGGACTGGAGTTGGACCAAGGGTTGGACTTGATGATCTCGGAGGTCTTTTCCAAACCAATCCATTCTATGATTCTGTGATTCTCTATACCTAACAACAAGACTAGAGAGATCTGTTAACTTAGGAAATATTTAGTTTCCAATCAGTTTAAATGTGAATAATTCCCCATGAAACCGCTATTCATGAAATTCTATTCCTGTAAGAGCTTAAGAGAAGTAAGCAGTGCAATATAAATTATATATTCCTAATTTGTTTGCTCTATAGCCTTAACTTACCATATTCCTCAAGTATTACAGCACACACAGTTTAACAAAGTGTAACTCTGTATTTGTTACAAGAAGGTAAAAAAGAAAAATAAATCATCAAAAAGGAACAGGACAAAATGGAAAAGCTGGAGATTAAATCCAAGGAGGTGGGGAACACAGGCAAGTATTACAGATGAGGATATATCGTGGGTGAGCACCTAGCCAAAACTCAAGAGGGAGGTTACAAGCCTTTAAATGCTATTTTTTTTCTTTCTTCTTTTAAGAAAGAACCCTCAGATGGACAACACGTCATATATGGTGCTTTTGGGTTTTGCTTTGTAAAATGATCAGTTCCAATATCCAATTCAGTTTGTCACATTTCCCTAGCACAGAAGGCTAAAAGGAAGACTAGTTTGTTTCTATATATATAGATACAGATAAAAGTACACAGAGAACAGTCAACTCTCCTTTTCACTTCTCTCTACAAGGCACAATGTTGTAAAAACAGCTTGTGGAGTATTTGAAGCACTGATACAGAGCTCCCAACATTGCAACTGACAAAAAAAAATAAAAAAGGGAAAAAAAGGAGCTTTCAACACTGAAACAGTACCTTCTGTTTCTTGAAAAGTGAATTAAATATTTAGTTTGAGCATAAATCAATTTAACACTTTCCTCTAACAGAATGTTGTACTTCCTAATGTGAAGATTTCATCAGCCACATTACATCCCTGCCATATTTAAGCAGGATGAAAGGGTTGTTTTGGTATTCATAATATAAAATGCAGCATTTAATAAGCATTTCAAATTTTAAAAGAACCTTTAAAAAAGGCCCCTGAAGCCCCCACCCCTACACTACATTCAAACACAATTTCTCTGTCTTCTTTGTAAAATCTAATTAGTGTCATACAAGATAAAAAGAAATCACAAGGAAAAGAACTAGAAAAGTGAAAATTCTCATAAAAACCAAAAGCATCAAACAGGAAAGGGAAAATGTAACCACAGTAAAAAGCTGTAACACTTAAAAGAAGTAATAACAGAAGTCAAATGTTGGAATTCTGGCTTCCAGTTGTGTAATAAAGGCATAGTACCACATTTATGATAGCAGCTGTCATGACAGCCAACCAGATTTTCCACAGCCGTGTGAGTACAAAATAACTTGCCTATAACCAGATTTTTTATATACATATCCACAACAAGAATACTTACTGTTATACCAAAGAGAAAAAGTACATCTCTTCTGTAAACTGTTTAATTTCTCTTCTACCCTAACTGTTCTTCTAGAATGTTCAGAATTCTTAAAATTAGTTTTATTTACGGATGGATGGACAAAAGAGAGGGAAAGGTATGAAGTACAGAAAACAATTCAATGATGCCTTTTGAAGAAGTTTTATATAACTTACAAGCTCATGCTGCAACTGTTCTATAACAACAGACCCTTCTGGGCTTTTTGTCCACTGCATGTAATTTAATTTTCTAAAAATATAATCTATCAGGGGTTTTTTTCCACTCTCAGACAATCATATGTAAGCAGCAACAAATTATTAAGAAGGAAAACTGACACTATAAACAACACTAACTAAATATTTCCTTATAAACCAGCCTAAAACTCCTATCATACATACTATTTTTATTTTAAAAATAACATTTAAAAAAACTAAAAGTAGGCACAAATAACCTGTAAAAGTATTCCAAAATTCAGCAGATAATTATGTATCTAAATCACTGTTCACTAAGTGCGTGTGAACAACCACGTGATTGAATGCAAAAGATGCTAAAAAAACCCCTCCAAAACTGTAAGAGTATTTTTTAAGATATTTGTTACAGCCACTACCATCAAAATATGGAGAGCACAGCTACGGATGAAGCTGTAGAGAAAGGAGCTAAGCTAATTCAATTTTTGTCTAGTTTGGTTAAATCTTTGGCTGAAAACTCAAAAAACTGGTTCAACAGGTTGTCTCTGGAAATTCAGACAATTGCACAGTTTGGAAAGTTTTCTTTCAAAAAAAATCCTATATACTTTTGAATAATACATGTAAGTATAGAAATCACATATTATATAAATAATATTTTTATATTATATAGTAAAGTCATAATAATAAAATCAATACATGGTTTTTACAATCAGTCTTCCTACTATACTATTCCTGAAAGTCAGAATTTGACCTTCTGAAGTATTTAATACTGAGGAATAATCACCATGGCTCTAGTCAGCATAGGTCCCCATTTAGGCCTCAGTTTTCAGCAGGCCTCAAAGGACGTGACGCAGATTAGAGGGGACAGGTATCATCTGACTTAAGCAGCCAAAGAGGTATTTCATATCATCCGACATCATTAGGAAGCGTCGAGGAGTATAACAAGCCAGAGAGGAAGAGTTTCTGTCTTTTTCGGTCCATGCTTCGGACCAGGAGGGCTCCTACTCCCTGACTGCTGATATCAGGCCCTGCTGCCGGTCTGCGTGGCTGTTTACCTGGGGAAGTGAGCATATTCCTGTTCATTCCTTTTTTTCCCCCTCTTGCTGGGAGGTTTCCTTTGGGGAGGAGGTTTGGTTGGTTCAGAATTCTGCTTGTTAGCTGGGGCGACCTCGGTGAGCCTGTTGTTGTTTCCTGTCACTATGTGCTATTTCATATTTGGTGTTAAGCTTTCCACTTCTCTATATAAATATAAGAACTTCACCGTGTCCAAAGCCTCATTTCTGTTTTTTTCCCTCACTCTCCTTCTCTGGGAGTGGACCTTTTGACTGGGTACCAGGCAGTTGGCATTTTGCCAGCTCAATCTATAACACACACAACACATGTACACTGACAGAGTGTTCAATATGAACATACGAGACCATGAAAATTAATCAATCTAAGTAAGTACAGCATACTATTCATTCACTGCATTGAATAAAGAACTTCTTTAGACTTTGAATGAAGATTTAGACAGAATATCTTGTATTTTGCATCAGTTTTAGATAATCTCCCCAAATGCCACAGTTTACAACTCAGCATTCTGCTAACTTGGAAAATGAGTCAGGTAACAACAATCCCGTAGCTGGTTTACTGTACTCTTGCATCATTCTTTCGGAACAAAGACATTAAAAGGAACAGCTGGAGTGTTCCTCACTGCCTGTAACAGCTGCCAGGACCTTTACCACAGAATCCTTACAGTAAGACAGCTAACAGAGGTAAATTTAGTATCCTTTAGTTTATACTCATACACCACAAAAACAAAAGGGTGAGATTTCAGCATACCACGGGGTAAGATTTACATCTGAGGAGAGTCTTTTGAACATGGGGTCAGCTGACACTGGAATGATCTGCATTAGAAGAAAATTCACAATTAAAAAGAATGAATGAATCAAAGAAATTAACTCCATGGGCTCGGAGACTCCAAGGCAAACAGCCAAGGAATATTAAAATGGCCCTTAAAACTGAGATACAGATTTGAGAGTGCAAATCGCTGTCCCTTTTGCTTCTATTTATGTTATGATATCTGTGATTTGTGTACATGGTTACTAGAATGCTTTCTGACCATTCTGAGTTTGAATGTTTCAAGTGTCCTGAAAAGTAGTAGATCAGAACACAGAAATTCATGGAAATCAATAATGGTCATGTTTTTACTACTTTGAAGGCTTACACTTTCAGGAAAAACATAGCTGGTTATAACTTCACAGTTTTACCTCCTGGTGCTAAATTCAAGGAAAAGAAAATCCAGGATCTAATGGTCACCAAGATACAATGGAAAGCTGAAATCCAGAGGCAGCATCCATCCCTACATTTGCTCCCTACACATCAAAGTTTGTCTTCCAAATCCTTTTTTCCCCTCCAAACTACAAGTTTTTCAAATTTTACAAAGAGTAGACTGAAGAGCAGCATAGACTGGAGAAGGTTTTGACATAGAAATTATTTGATACTCTCCCTCTCCTTCTGGACAGCTGAGGACCAGCCACTCCTGTAAGCTGAGCAGAGCTGGTTCTGCCAACCAGCACCACCTCACTGCGCCTCTGTGACCAGGACTGGCAATTTCTTCATCACCAGCTGAACCTTGACGAAAAGACTCATCCAAAGGCACCTGAATGCAATCAAGTCTAACATCCAAACCTAATAATTGCCTTTCAATGACTCACTGTCAAATACAACACAGGAGTCTACCATCAACAGTTAACACACCTAAGAGCAAGTGGGGCTATAAATCAGGAAACAAAAAATTGACTTGTGGTCCTTCTGTCTTAAGCTCCACTAAGAGAGCCAAGGTACTAGCAAGAGCCAAACAAAAACACATGAGCTACATGAGTTACATCCTGTGAGGTCAGTGTTTTGTTTTAAAAAGCTGTAACAGCCTATTAATTATTTTCCATTGAGAAATAAATCCATTTCAGATATTCCTATGAAGAAGAGTTAACTTTTATTCCTAGGCTCAGATATCAATTACACAGCCCTACTATGCAAACCAACTCAGCCTACACATATTCTGGTTTTCCTGATCTTCACCTACCATAAACTTCCTGTATGAGATCCAGTCAAAAGTTACCCAAATTACTAAAAATGTAAACAAACCCCTGTTACTTAGTCTTTATTTAGTGAACAAGCATCCACTAATACCACACTGGATATCAATCCTCTGTAGCAATCAGAGTAACTGTCACTCTTACACAAGTAAAGTTCTGAAATAAAAGAGCACAGAACAAAGCTCCCCGTGGTAGCTGCAGAACCCAGGCAGGATGCACCTTGGCTGTCATGCTACCTGAGCTGGTTGAACTCAGACATCCAGATATCAATTCAGTTGTGGGCTCCATCAAGACAGAACTAGCAAGATTAATTTATCATGTAGCAAACAATAAAAATCTGTTCCAGTTATCACTATGCTTACAATGCATCTGTATTCTTGGAAAACATTAAATACCTGAATAGTTGGAAAAAAGACAATTGCAGACCCCCCCAAATACCACTTGGAGAAAACACTCTTGGCGTTTTACTGACTCTTATGCTGATCTATTGAGTAAGTTCCAGCAGGTCTAGTATGTCTGTAAATTCTCTTATGGTTGACATTCATTTACTTTTGCCTACAAGGATTTTCTGTCCTCCACAGATGTGAAGTCCAAAGGGACAACTATCATTAACTACTGCCAAAACAAGACAGTTTAGGTAACAGACAGTGTATTCAAAATACACTGCAAAGGCTTTTTTTCTAAAGTTTCATCTCTCTGTCCTTGACCCCAGCTCTCTCTTCCTTTATGGAAATAAAGTTACACTATAGATAAATACCTACAGCAGTTAATAGCTGCTGATTTATACTATGCTGACAAAGAATGGACAAGCATGTTAGAGTTCATGCTTATTGCTTCTTCATCTTTGGTTCAGAAAGACTGTAACAGAAAAAAGTGATAAAAAAGCAAAAACCAAGCTTTGCTGCCTAGAGAACAATACTTTCTCCTTTAGAAAAAAGTACATTTAATCTTTAGATATCAGCACATTCACACCTCTAAACTGTACTCTTTATTTATCATCCAGTCTAACACCTAGATGATATTGTTCACAGCTTAATTACATAAATGAGCTTTTTAAAATTTACCAGGTTGTATTTTTGTAACATAATTCTTACCGAAACATTTGGAATCTTATCAAGTCAAAAGCTAGTATAAAAAAGAATCACAGGAAGTCTGGCAAGTCCTGCTCCAAGAGTCTTAATTTGTTTTCCAGGTTTTAAGCCCGAATATACAGTTTTTAAAAAAGGTATTTGCAAGCTATATGAGAACTTGGGACACAGGAGAGAGCGTGGGGGAGGTGGACCCTAAGAACACAAGCACTCGCAAGACTCCAGAAGCTGTAAATTTAAAAGCAAAAATAGATTGATACCCTGTAACCACAGGATTTTCCACAGAAGTCTGAAAGTTTCCCTCAGAGGATGACACAAAGCAGTCCATATCAAAGAAAAAAAAACCAACACAAAACAACTACTGCTTTGCAGTCTACCATTATGTTAGACAACAATAATTGTTTAATTTTTTGTCAGGGATCAAAATCACGGTGTAGGATTTGGTTTGTTTCACTGCTAGAACAGATTTCAGAGTCCTTTATAGCACAATTCCATCACTTACAGTCCTTTGTGTTCGAAGAGAGTTACTCTGGAAAGGTAACAACACTGCACCAACTTTCTAGAGACCTTTAAAAATACCCCGAAGCACCTAACAACAACAGCAAAAATAACCACAAACACAACGCCCAAAAATACAAGTAAAAACTGGTTTAATTATTTCTTAAATAAGAAAAGCATGCACAACTAAAATCTACTGTCAACTTCTGCCTTTACTTTAAAGACAAACACCTTTGCATTTAGAGCTACATATTCTACTCTTTGCCACAGTTAAACAATCCACATGAATGATTTTGATTTAATAACTGTCATAATCCATTTAAAAGTATGTATGTCAAAATATTTATGATGAATGCTAAATTAACAATCTGCGGTTCTAAGGTATTTTACCCTTAGGATGACACAAGAAAGAACCTGTGAAAACTGAGAAACAGTTGTATTAGCAAATCAAAGAAAACACTGTTTGGAAATTATGTTTAGAATCTCCTTTCTGGTATTATCTGTTTAACTCTGATTTGTTTCCACAACTGCCCTTCGCAGCATGTGAAACTGAAAAAAACCCTGCAGATACTCTAGACATAAATCAGAAAGAACTTCAGAAATGTTTCTATGAAAACAGAACAGCACAGGTTCATCAGAACTGACAGTATTTATATAACAATAAAGGAAAAAAAAGATGCCATGCCAAGACCAGACCTCAAATAGTAAGGCTAGTAAAGGTCCCTGCCAAATCACATAAAGCTGTATTTCAGTTTTCCCATCACAAAACTGCAGACCATTTCCTATCTGACAGACAATGTCAAGAGACTAGCTGAGCTGTAAATAAGGATTTCTGGAATGGTACCACATTTAAATAGTCATCTCCAGGCTCTGGGAGCTCCAACATCTGAAGGATGGGGATCTTCTGGAGCAAGTCCAGAGAAGGCCACGAAGACAGTGAAGCCACTCACAGAGACAGGCTGAGTGAGCTGGTGATTTTCAGCCTAGAGAAGGGAAGATCCCAGAGTGATCTTAGAGTCCCTTCCAGTGTCTAAAGGGGCTCCAAGAGAGCTGGGGAAGAACTTGAGACAAGGGCATAGAGTGACAGGACAAAGGGCTTCCCACTGACAAAAGGCAGGGTTAGCTATTAGGATGAAATTCTTCCCTGTCAGGGTGGTCAGGCACTGGCACAGGTTGCCCAGAGAAGCTGTGGCTGCCCCATCCCTGCAAGTGTTCAAGGCCAGGCTGGATGGGGCTCTGAGCAGCCTGGTCTAGTGGAAGGTGTCCTTACCCATGACAGGGGAGTTGGAACTAGGTCATCTTTAAGGTCCCTTCCAACCCAAATGACTCTAGGATTCTGTGGTTCAGGGACCTTAAAAGAAGCATAAGCAGGGAAAGCAAATGGCATATATTTACTTATCCAAGTATTTGACAATGGATTGGAATACAAGCATCTACAAACACTATGTTGACAGTTCAAATGAAGTAATTCACAAAGTATCTCAACATGATTCTGAAGATTAATTGAATATTCTTGAAGACACAGGCTCACATATTGAGTTACTGATACCCTAGGCTACAACTCTTCCACTCTCCCAATGTATGTTTAATGATTAAACTCAATTTATATCTATCTTGACAGTGCTTCTAACCTCAATTTATCCTTCATAGCACACTTCCCCTTTTTAAAGCTTCAGTAGCTGATTGGTCAGTTGAGCCTTATTCTAACCTGCTAACTCACAGTTATACAAAATATTACATTTTCCCTTTGTATTACTTAACAAGACTAAAACTGCCTTCCACCCTTAAAGGGCCTTAACTGAAAAACATTGCATAATGTTGGAGACAGAGTGACTGTTGTGATATAGCCCATGATTTGTCAAAGCAAAATAAGCCTTTCTATTGCTTTTTCCCAGACTGCTTATTTCTGAACTAGAGGTACAGGTGGCAGGGAAAGCTGCAGGTGGGTCCTCACACATTACTGCCACTGTGGCCATACTAGGTTGAATTAACAGAACTTAATGATTGTTTCAGCAGTTCATTTTGGCTCACTCAAGGTTTTGCTCCCACCCACATTTGCATCAACTAACACACTACCTTATGGGTTAACTAAGGACTGCATATGAACAGGACTTATAAATACCACAAAGGTTCTCCACTCCCCAAAGCCTCCCACATGAAGCTTTCAATGATTGAATTCTACAGGAAGATTAAAATGCCATCACTCAGACACAAATATGAACCCTCTGACTGATCTAACACTCTTTCTTCCCCTATACAAGCATGCCCAGTTCAGGGATAAAGACAGGACTATGATAAAAGGAAATTTCTGAAGAATTCACACAAACACTTCAGTTATGAAGACTTGGAAGGTGGGGATGACATGACAAGGAGACTTTTCAGCTATGTTTTCCTAAACCATAAGGCAGAGTTATTTGGGACTCATACAAATCATGTGCAAAGACATGTCTACACTACACCTAACAGGAGTGCGACCTGATCCGAAGAATCAGGTAAAGGGTATGGGGTTTAATACTAGACCATTCTTATCTTAACATGAATTTACTACTGTTCAAAATATCCTTTGCATAAGCATATTAGAACCTATTAAAAGCAAATAAACATTTAACACACTAAGATCTTGCATATTTTTGCATATAAACCACTCAAAGTTACAGCTGATGGAAGTTAAACTTCCACATTAGCATTTTAGTGGGAATCAGAAGTGAGCTAACGAAGCAAACTTTCTAAACATCCCACTTACTATGCTTTTATTCACTTCACAAGATGCACCCAGATGATAAGAGTAGATTCTTTTTTAGAATAAATTGGGAAATGTACTCTAGAAGTTCTAAGGAATTCAAAATCCTAAGGTATTCAACAGTCACCTCGAAAGAAGTGTAAGAAGTAAACAAATTGGATATTCTGTTTCTCTCTGCAAACCTGCCTGTTTTTGGCCTCCTGGCTTGCTAAGGTACACACATGCATTACAGCATCCAAGAGTAATTATGCCATTTAAGTTACCTTGAAAGTTGAACTCGTATTATAAATCATATTTCATGGTTTACCTTAGATGCTTTAACTCAGACTCATCATATTGACAGGAATATACCTTTTTTTTTTTACACTGCAGTGTAATACTTGAAATCGAACAACTGCCTCTATATAACTAGAAGAGCATTCAGAGTGCTGCATAACCTTAATTCACAGTGTTTCTGGACTGCAATTATTCCATTACTACAGCCAGATGTTTTCCACACACGGAAAAAACGCCCTCCTTAAGCATCTCAAATAATTGCATCTGTCAAAAGGCACTGCACATACAGTTATCTTTACTGCTAGAACATTTTCCCTCTCCTTTTCTCTCCTTTTTTAATTCAACAAGCATTTGGAGGACTGAGTCGTATATGAATTCGAAATCACTTTTATACTATTATACTAAAACGAATAAACGTAATTTGACAGAAAAGCAAGTGACAATTATTTTACAGAAAACCATGTGACGATTCTTTTGTGATTGCTACATTTTCACTGTGCTCCAAAACACGCCGAGTATCTCACCGCACAGAACAAGACTGCCAGGACCTGTATCTCGTTGTTTACGGTCTAAAATAAACCTTCCCCGGCTCCAACGGAGGGAAATAAATACCAAACACCCTAGCTGCACGTTTCACCCAGGCAGAGCGGGGTTCCTGCCGGATTCAGAGCGGGGCTGAGCTGCCCCTTTCGAACAGTACCAGGAAACCCGGCATGGGAGTCACGCCTGGATCCCCGGGGCACAAGGGCACCCGTGGAAACTGGGGACGAGTAACGACTGGGGCACAGGCCTCGGGCGAAGGGAGGTAATACCTGCAGCATGGCACTGGGAGGGAAAGGTTCCACTGTCCGGTGCCCAGCGCTCACAGGGCGCCTCCGTCCACGCCCCAGCGCCCCCGCGGGCGCGACCCTCCGCCCCTGCAAGTCTGGCCGGGCCGCGACTGCTCGCAGTGTGTGTTGGAGAAGGCGGAGGGAAGGGAAGGTAGGGGGGAGAGGAAAGGAGCCGCATCACTGTGAACTCGCCTCGACCCTCCTCACCGCTTCCCCTGTCCGACTGGTGGTGCCTTCGCTTCCCACCGCCAACCCCTCAACGTGCACCGGATATGCGCGCCCTCCCGAGGGCGGACGGTTCGGTCCGGCTCGGCTTTACCTCGGTACCTGCCGCCGTGGGCCAGAGGACACCGCCGTCACTGCCGCGTCCCCTTCCTCCTCACCCTCCAGCCGCTCCCTGGGGCTCGGCCGGGGCCGGTACAACCTACGGACGGCCGCGGCGCCAGCGGTCAGGTGACTCCTCACAACATCACCCGCCCACCGCCCCCTTGCGCGCGCACGCCCCGCCCGCTGATTGGGCGCGGCGCTCCCCGCCGACGCGCCGCTGCTCACACCGCTGCGTGCTCCGCATGCGCAGCTCCGCCGGCTCGGGGAGGCTGCTGGGAGTAGGGGCAGTCTCGGGTAGGGCCCGCCCCTTCCCGCACCGCCATCGGTCAGCCGCTCCTCCTCTCCGCCCACACCCTGGTTCCTGCTTCTGTCCCTGCTTCCTTCCCTCCCTGATGTTGTCTTGGGCGGGCTGTTAAATTCAGTGTACCTTTTTCTTCATCAACACCAGTGAAAGCCACCTTCTTCTCAAACGCCTGAATAAAATATCAATGACGGCAAAATGTGCGCTGCCAAGAATACTGATGGGAATTTGTTACAAAATTTTAACCAAGTTTAACAATTTTGTTTGCATTTGAACGATTGCTTTTATGCCTTACAAAATAAAGCAATAAGAATGATACAATCTGTCTTGCACATATTTAAGTGTCACATAATTTTCTCCAGTTGTTTCTACGCTAGGCTTTCAGTTTTGGCAGATGCTAATTCTGTACGAGGACCGGCTGAGGGTTTTTGGTCTGTTCAGCCTGGAGGAGACAACTTCCTTGTGAGGCGAAGATGAGAGGCAGACACTGATCTCTGTGCTGAATAGAGTGCCAGGACCGAGGGAATAGGCTGGATATTAGAAGGAGGTTCTTTGCCCAGAGGCTGGCTGGGCGCTGGAACAAGCTCCCAAGGGAAGTGGTCACAGCACCAAGCCTGACAGACTTCAAGAAGCCTTTGGACAATACTCTCAGGCACATGGTGTGACTCTTGAGAATGGTCCTATGCAGGCCTGGGAGTTGGACTCAATGATTCTTGGGGGTCCCTTTGAACTTGGCAAATGCAATGATTCTGTAATACAGATTTTCCTTCGATGTCTGTTTGATAACTGCCTTTCACCTCATTAAGAAGGCAGCATTTAACTGTTATTAGTTGGTCAATATACTCACCACTGCAAACCGAGTCGCCTTACAAAATAACATAAGCAATTTGTTGGAAATTAAATTTAAGGACAGCTATTGGATGGTGATACCCAAATAGTAACTTTTGGGTTGAGATTTGTACTAACAGTACTTAAGGTATTCTGAGTCTAAGTTTCTACAGCTGCTGTTTATGATTTGTATGACTTACTGTTGTCGTGCTCTTACACATGTTGGGAATTCCCAATCCCCTTCACACGTGAAATGGACAACTTTAAGACAACTGTTTAGATGCTAAAAATGGAGTTGCAGAAGTACAAGATGTTTGCAATGTTTAAGCATAAGCAGAAAATTTAAAGTATCTACCACTGGACGAAAATTTGGGGGTTGGGGTTTGTTTGGGTATTTTTTTTTTTGGTCTTCTTACATCAAAGATTTTTGTGGGAAGAGAGGGAAACAGAAGAGAGAAGAAAAAAAATCAAACGTAAAAAGTAGTAAATAAAAGCAAAAGGGGTTATTACTTTGGCTGGGAAATTGACTACCAAATCTTGGATTGTACCCACCAAGAAGGAATCTTCGTCTCCTGTTCTGGATCTTAGGGCTGGTGGCAACACTTACTTCCCACACGACAGGGGGTGAAATTACAGCATAATAGCTTGCTTCTCACTCACAGTCAGTCTGAAGAATGCGTAAGTACTTTCCACATTGAAATTAGACAGAACTGGAGGAGGAAAAATGAAAAACTTAGTACATTTTTTTCCTAAAAGGAGAAGTAAAACCAGTGACAATGAGATCTGGAAAGCTAAGCTGAAAAGCAAGGAAGTATATCTTCCTGCAGATTCATAATAAAAGCTTTAATAACAATATAAAAACTTAGATGATAAATGCTCACAGAGGTAGTGTGCATGGTAACAAATAACAACAATGTGATTAGAAGAAGGCAAAGTAAAATGTTCCTTTTGTGAAATAGTTTTATTTTTCTGCTCCACTGATGGCCTTAATGGGGGGACTCTAAGTCCCATTCTGTCAAATGCTGTGAATTCCTTATGAAGCCTGGGTGTAGCAGTCTCCTTGCTGGTATTCTTTGCTGCTTCTGGAACACTACATACACTAGCCTCAGCTACCACTAGTTTGTGGCTTGATTTACTGAGCTCTGGCTGGTCTGTGGAAGGGTAATGGCCCAGAGAGATGAAAGTGCTCTAATCTACAGGTTAATTGTTTTGACTACAAGGCACAGCCTATACTCTAGAATATTTAGGCCATCTTTAATATTGGGTGTGTTCTTTTCTGCCCTTGTCCCTTCTTCTTATGCTTCTTATGCTGAAGCTGGTTTCATACCATAGAAACTTGACTAATAAATTCTCCAGACATAGATTATGACATATCCCAATTCATCTCACCTATCTTTATCCATCTAAAATTGAACTGTCTGGTCTAAGCTACTCATCTAGGTTCCTGTGTAATTGATGGAACTATATAGGCATCTCCATGAAGTAAGTGTTCACTTCCTATGGTAGGTGTCTGAGACAGGTGTGATAAAACTCCTTTTGGAGATGCCTGTCTCATGTCTTTGCAGTGGGAGTGTGCATAACTGGGTTAGGCTAGAGACACAACTCCTAGCGGACTATGCATTGATTGAACCACGTGCCCCCACACTTCTATGGGATGCTGGGATGAGAATCCTCTAGAACAAAAGTGTTGGGGAGTGGCTGAAGGCCACTCTTCTGGCTTCACAGGGCAGAGGCTGAAGACCCTGCTGTACACATGTCCACATCAAATATGTCCTCTGTAGGCATCATATAGAAGATTAGTCCACTTACACACCAGTAAATGAAAGCCAAACCACTCCCTCCTGTGAATTTATAAACAAAATAGCTGTTTTAAAATCTGTATTTAGATAGCATTTTCTAACTGTAAATTAATCTATCAAGGAGCTACTGTGATATGTATCTAAATGACTAAAACCTCAGGGGTATGCCAATATGTACAAGCTGAAAATTTGCCTCTTATTTTAAAATGGTTTTTTGAAGACTTTAAATGCATTATTTTAGAGTTTATTTCCATACCATCTTTTGCTATATGTGTGTGATACTGTTCTAATCCTTAGGAACACACATGGTTAGTTTCCATGATTTCTGGCTTACCAAAAGTCTTTTGTTCATTCTGGGAAAGCGTGGTGTTAAACAAAGGAAAATATTTTTACATCTTCTGTTTACAAAAAAATGAGAAAAAAAATGCTTTCCATTCAGAAGTAAATCTTATGCAAGTAAATTGTCTTCTAAAATGCAATTGTAAATGTGGTTCTCTTAAATCTACAGCTGATTTCATCCAAATTCTCATCAAAGCTTGTTAAGAGGAAAACTGGCTTCCTGATTAGATCTGGTTTGTTTGGTTGGGGGTTTTTGCAGATATAATTTTTAAAAACAGCAGCCTCTAATTAAGCAGTAATATTTTGGTGAGGGGGGAAAAAGGGAGTTTTTTTCTTGAATAGAGTGTAAGTTTTTTTGATTCTGTGAGAAGGGTTATAAACCATATGTAAAAATGGCAAAAAGGTGGGAAGCAGATTTAAAAGTGTCTAGCTGTGGAAAATAAGAGGTCTGCTTAAATGGGCTGGTGGAGGTGTATAAGACCAAAGAATGGGAATTGCAGCAGGACAGCTAAAAAAATCCCATAGGAGTACTTAAAAGAGGAAGACAATTGATTTTTTTTTTAAATGGATTTGCTTTTCTGAATACCTGGACTAAATACTGGTAATGGCTGTAAATTTGTCAGTCAGCAATGCCTGATCTGATTGATCTGGGAAAAGACCAGGAATGTTCAGAAGGTGAAGGGAAATTACTGCAGCCAGACTGTCCAGACTAGACATTTTCCCACAGCAGCTCTCTTGAAACCCGGGAGAAAACCTAAGTGTATGTGGGAAAGACAGATTATGAGTGTTGGCAATCTTGGGTAATGCTCTGGAATCGCAGCTGTGAGGGCTTTGGATGAATTAGCTCCCTGTGACAGAAAACCATAAAGCTTGAAACCAGAAGGCTCTTAATTTTAAGGCAGATGCAGATCTGCATGTAGATTGATGGAAGCAGTAGGGGTTTGGAATGCCTAATGCTTCGGGAGCTGAGGATGAGCATTCACAGGACCACAGACTAACTGCATAACAGACCCCGCTGTTTCCATGTGCCCTTCCCCTGTGAAGGGGTCATGCTGTGGGAGAGAGTCACCACTTCACAGAACAACGTACTAGAGAAAGAAGAGCTCATCTGTTTTCTTTAATTTATGATACGGTCTACTGACAGTCTCCTGAATTAGCAAATTGGGATGACCCCTCAGCACACCCTTGGTTTAGGAGGACTAAGAGCTGGTAATGCTATATTCTCACACGTGTCTGGCTCTTGCTTTCACTCTACCTGCTCTAACCCAGAAGTCTGCTCCTTAGCACTTCATTGTCAGGGCTATCTGGAGTACTGGGTTTGTTGCCCCTCTAGTAAAATGCTAAACCTAGCCACCCCAGATTATAAACCAGGGACTATTCCATATATCTGTGAAAACAGGTACCTTGAGTTTTCTTAAATGACAGAAGTATTTGTGGGTGAAACACTTGAAATGTTGACATTTTGGACCTCTTCCCTAAGAACTGTAGTCACACCCTTGAGAGGAGAAGGATGTTGAGTCATAGTGAAGAAAGGAAAGAAAAGCTGAATGTTTTTTTCTATTGCAATCATCCCAGAGGTCAGACGCAACCAAGACAGACAGATGAACAACAAAAACACTGGTTAAATGACTCAAAAGGTTAGGATTTCTGGCACTGGACTGAAACAATTCAAGCGCTCTGAAAGAAAATATGGAAATGAAACATATTTTCTTTTTGAGTCTAATGCCTGAAGAAAGATTAATTTTTACATTTAGTGGTAGAAAGCTTCTGAAGGACTTACACTTTGGCTATCTGGAGGCTACTGTAAATATATGAGGACCAGAATGGAGAACAAGGAAATTGCATTTGTTTTTGGAGGTGTCTGACAATGGCATAAACTGACATACGAAGTTTTACAGCATGGTATAAGATATTTTAAGCACCTTATTAAGGAGCTCCTTACCTTAAATTAATTCCTTTTCTGGTCACCCACCTTGCTTTTGCTACACAGGAAGATTGCAAAACTGAATGATGCATTTGAAGACCTGACTTAGCCAAGTATTTGAATGCATGGCATTCTTTCCTAATTTTGATATGCTTTCCAGTCTAAGTTTTAATTTCACAGCATAAGGTTCTTACTGTAACCTGCTATTTCTGTACTGATCACACAGTGATTTGCCAGGAAAATAGTTTAACTGTTTGACATAGTCACTCTCCTGTTACAGCTTTCAGAAAAGGGGATTTATTTTTCCGAGGTTGTACATTTCCCTATTTGTCATAATAGAGGAAATATTGCTTCAGTGCCTGCTTCTGTCTGTAGCTGCACATTAAAAGGCCCCACAAGAGAAGCCATTCAGTTTCTGGGACTCATTAGCAACTTGGAGCCAGGGTGATTGCTGGTTGGTTTGTCACTGTGGTGATCCAGTAAGAGTAGGAAGCTGACCTTCACCCTTCTGCTGTATTTATCTGGATTGCCTTCTGCTCTTGAGTGATTGGCCAGTCAGCCCATCATGCACCTGGGTATGACTGCAAGCCATGATGAGTCATGGTTTAAGTGTACAACTCATACTGAAGGGAAAATAAGGCCAATTTTAACTCTACTTCTGTTTTTATCTCTGGGTTAGTTCTGTGAAAGTCACCAAAACTGCTACACAGAACAAAAGGTAACCGAGTCTAGATGAGACACAGAAGGAGATACTGCCATCAAGATGAAAAAATAAAGAAATAAACCTGCAATTCTCTGTACTGGCTCTGATGGCTTCTCAAAAACAAACCAGTGGTCAGCACTTGTCAAAGGATGAAAGTTGGCGAAAACAGCAAATTGGAAAGTGCACTTGCAAATCTGGAACTTGTTATAGGACATGTAGAACTGATTATACAGTGTCATCTCCTGATAACTTGGTTCTTTGTTAATTTTTTATCTTATGAGGTATAGCCTAGCACACAAGTCAGTGAGTTTCCTACAGTGCTTTTCCTCTCCCTTCTTTGTACAGCTCATGATCCACACCTGTAGAGTGTGGTTCTTCCAGCACTGGAGGAGACTCACAATCTTTTACAGAAACCTTTTGATACTGGGTTTTTCACAGTGTGAGATATGCAGGCCTGGAAACCACTACCAAAGCTTAACTCAGGAACATAGCATCTGTTCTTCTTTCTCTTCACAAAATCACAGCATGGCTGTAAGGCACCTCTGGAGGACATCTACTCCAAAACCCCTGCTCAAGCAGGGCCACATAGAGCCCAGGACCATGCCCAGATGCTCTTTGAATATCTTCAGAGATGGACACTCCACAACCTCTCTGGGCAACCTGTGCCAGTGCTCAGTCATCCTCACAGTGAACAGGGATTCCCTGACGTTCAGATGGAGCTTCCTGTGTTCCAGTTTGTGCCAATTGCCTGTCACTGGATGCCATTGAAAAAAGCCTGTCTATCATCTTTATACCCTCCCTTCTGATATTTGTATCCATTAAGATTCCTCCTCAGCCCTCCCTTAAGAGGCTTCCTACTAAAGGAAGGCTAAAGAAAGTACTGAAGAACTACTAAAGAAATAGGCCTAGATGCCTGGTCAAGGGCATATCCACTCTGCAAAAACCTCTGGTGTTGTTCTTGCTGCTGTGACGTGACTACAACATTTTTTGAGACTCTGTTTTTTTCAGAGAAACATGTAAATGTTGTGCTTAATGACAGTGCAGGTCTTGAGTGTTTGTCGGAGCTAGGATGCTGTTCCAGTCAGAGCTGGGATCTTTTCAAAACAGTCTGCAAAAAAACGCCTGTAAAAGTCAGTGAAGACCTTTTTATACATCCTAGATTGTGCAGCAGCCTAATGTTACGTTAGCCTTGTGGGTGGTTCAATATCCAAACTGGACAAACCTGTCTTAGACTTTTGAGTAGTTAAGAAAAGCAGCTTGTGAGTATGATGGTGATAGTTTCTTTGCATATTTTGTAACTTTTCTGAAATTAGCCTCTATCTCTTTATTGCAGAGCTCACATAGGGTCTTCAGGAGAGACCAGCTGGGTTTTGTGTTGGCTGCTTCACCTCTCAACAAGTATTTCGAAGGTTTAGGAAAAGGAGAGAAGGCAGAGGGAGTGAAGGACTGCCACACTACCAGAAGGCTGGGAGAGAATCAAATTCTTGTGGATCCTTCTTTGCATGCAGACTTATTTCACAATAAGGAGACCTGCAAGCTTGGATTTCCTGTAAGGTGTTTTCTGATTGTTGTTTTACTTAGGAGATTAATCTTCTTGTATTATTTAATATGCCACTATGATTCTTTTCTCTTGTACAAAATCCTCATCTTGTCATCTATCAAATTCTGCATGTATTGACTCAAGGACTATCTTAGTATGTCACTGATAGTACTAAGGGTTTGTGTAAGACCGTTGTCTATAGGTGGGTGTACTCCACAAGAGGTCAAGACCCTCACAGCCTTTCTAAGAGTATGTCACCATTTATAAGATCTGCAGAGCAGTATCTTCTCTACCTGCTTATGCCAAGCACACTGCTACTATTGCAGCTTCAAGAGGGACTCAGCAGAGCAGTCTCCTGCTGACTAACCTCTCAGTATGCCCAGGGTCAGTTTAGGATTTCTGAGTTGCTCCCAGGAGCAATACTCTTCATTGTGTGTTGTGCCTGTGCATATTACCTACCTCTTCTCATGTCCCTCCACCTCAGAATGATTTGGAAAATTTGAGATTCTGGACTTCAGATGGAGTTTTGCAAGTCATGGTCAATGTGTAAACATCTCTACTTGCAGCCTCAGCAGAAGTTTTGGACCTGATAAGATAAAAGCCTTCAGCCCTGAGTGCTCACTTCCATGCTCTCCCACTTGTGAAAGCAAGCTACTGCTAGGAACATGCATTTTCTTTCACCTTGTGCTTTATGACAAATGCTGTAAATCCAAAATTTTGGTAATTTTCTCTAATAAAGTCCCTCTAAGAAAGAGCAAAATACCAATGTTCTAATGTAATGCTTATGAATTACTACCTGGTAAAAAAAGTCCCCACCTTTAATATGGCACACATGGTCTCAGAAAATGGTGAGAATGTACTAAACTGAGACAGCAAGGGACAGTGTTGCACAGCATTTATTATGTACCAGGAGATACACTCACATACCTTTCAAGCAGAGAAAGTAGCAGAAACGGCACAGCTGTCACAGTGCTAGGAGAAGAAATCTTAAAATCATAGTTTAATTAACAAAAATGTGCAATTATTCACATGCAGAGAGTAGAACATGAATTAGATATTTTTTTCTATGAACTTAAATGCATGCAGAAACTTCCATGTAGATACACAGTAGTGACTTCTGCCTTATTAACAGATCGTGAGGTGTAGATGAGGGTTAACAATACAGGGACATTTTTAACAATGTTTCTGAAGTAAAATAAGAAATGAAAGGGAAGCATTTGGGAATGGAAACGAACTACCACTGCAGCTGGGAATGTAGGCTTTGGAATTGGCATTTATAGCCTGTAAAAGTAATATTTATGCGAAATAAGAGACCTGTAGGATTGTGCATCAAATACTCCAAAAAGAGAGTAAAATGGAATATATCATAGGCCGAATCCCTCATCTGCTAAGACATTTAACAGAGTACACATCAGTAAGTGGAAGAGTAGTCCTACCAAGATCTGAATGAACAAGCCTTTAAAAATTTATTTGAAATGTGCCACGTCCTGTTACATATCAAGAAATACAATTTTTCTCCGTCATTCTAATCTGTGCTATTTTAATAGTGCTTGGTAGTTCCATTGGTGGCACAATATGATTTAAAAAACTGAAATGATATAACAGAATGAGAAAGAAACTTCCAAACACTGATCTTAAAAAACAAGGAATAGCAGACCTTTTGTGTAAAACTAGTTTTGAGAAAATACTCTTGTGTAATAATAATTAATAACCAAGTTCCCTGTCTTTGAAAAATTGCTTTTTTCCACAATTGTTCCCTATATAAGGCTTCTAAACCTGTCTGTCAAAGTTCATTCAGAATAGATAAATTAAACACAGTTTGAGATTCTATCCATTCTGTTTCTCATTGTGCAAATATTGTCCCTTTGGCTGAGAGAGGTCATGTGTCATCACAGGTACATTTATTCAGATTAGCGGCTCTTCTACCAACACAAAATTTATAACTGCTTTTATATTGCCAACAGTTCTATTTGTAAGGGCATGATGACTAAGCATCAAATGTTTCTATTAATATAAAGCTGTCTGCCATTGATATCAATACTTGCTGTTGCATAAAGTGAGAATTAGTTTAGGTAACCACTTAAAAATTGGTAGAAACTTCTCAAACACATTCTGTGGTATAGATTTGGGTTTAAAGGTTCTCAATTGTAGTGTAAAGGAAAACTTATTTCTGTCAGGACATGAATAGCCTGGTTGTTCTTTTATTTACCTATTGCAGTGAAAATGGTGCAGCACAATACACCTACTGAAGAGTTGGTTATATTTTCTAGGTACTTTCTGGTTTTGAAATAACACTATCAACTATCACAAGTGGCACAGTTGTTTGAATTCAACTGCTGCCAAGTATTTACACTGCTGATGCTGATGAGAATAGAGAAATGAACATTAGAAGCAACTTCCTAAGTCATATGTTGTTATTTTCAATATTAAATACAAAACTATGTTTAAATTAAATGTCTCATCTTATTTGTCATGACATTCCTTAATTTACAATGTATCTTAACAGTTGTGTAGAGCAGTCATCTGCTGCTGCACGAAGTTGTCCTTTATCAGAATAGGTGGACAGCCAGAAAGATGTGAGTTAATGTGCAGTCATGCAAAGCAACCCAACTCCACAATGGTACTATAAATCTAATATATGTTTCAATCAAGGAACACAGCATTTTTGCTGGATAAGACCTGTGATGGGGCTCCCTGACAAGAAAAGCATGATCATAACATCATAGAATCATTGAATATCCTGAGCTGGAAGGGAACAACAAGGATCATCAAAGTCCAACTCCTTGTTCTGCACAGAAAGGCCCCAAGAATCCCACCATGTGCCTGAGAGCATTGTCCAAAGAGTTCTTGAACTCAGGCAGGCTTAGTGCTGTGACCACTTCCCTGACGAGGCTGTTCCTCCAGGCCTCTTGATCATAACCTGAAAGCAAGTGCCTCTAGGCAGAGCAGAACACACCCCAGAAACTTTCCAGTGGTTTGCACAACTCAGCCTAGCTGTGCTCAGTGCCTGTCCATAGAAGGGTCATTGTATTAGCTAGGGTCTATGCACTCACCTTAACTTCTACCCAAAGGTTGGATAGGGCTTTTAGCTTATGCCTAAATAATTAGCAAAAGCTTGTGTTGAAAAATGAAAGAGCAAACCTGTGGGGAAGATTTGGCCTGAGCCTTGTAGAATGCACAACACACGGCCTAGGAGCTGGCAGGCAGGCATGGTCACAGTGACCTTGAGGCAGCCTGAAGAAGAGGCAAACAACTTCAGACCCAGGAAAAACACCGTCTCGTTGGCGCCTAGGGGGTCACGCTCGCCTCGTGAACACTGCCCTTCCAGCCAATGGGAGCAGACTGTCGGCGCGTGAACAAACAAGCTCCAGCCTATCCCAAGCTGACACTGACCATGTGCTCACTCTGAAAAACCTATATAACCTGTTTACCCCCCAATAAAGGGAGAACGTTCCTGATTTTAACTTTGGCGTACGGCTTTTATCTCTATGAGAAGACGCACGTGCGACTAGAAGCCCAAAACCCGGGGTCAAGTTGGGGTGGGCTGGCAAGGACATGAAAAATCCTCTTGCTACTCACCCCTTTCCCCAACACAAACCCTTTATTTGCAAGCATTGCTCTTCAATGATTCTTATGGGGAGCCAGAAGAAGTAAAATATTAACCACACTGAAAAGGGAGGGTGGCAACTTCACAAATCCAATAGCTGACGTGTTTGAAACATACTGCATTTGATATTGCAGTTCAAACAGCAGTAGTGAGACAGAGTAGCACAGCTGCAAATACTGGACTGTGGGAGGAGTTTGGAAATAAGCTTTGGTATATCTAGGAATACAAATATATCTGGTTTTGTAAAACTGTGCTCCACCTATATCCAAAATGTAAAAGTGATCAGTATGTTCTTTTTTTCTCCTCCCCAACATGGCTTGATTTACTCCATCTTTCCCTGTTTAATCTGAGCATCTTCTCAGTGTGTCTGGTTGTGCTTCTCAACATGCACAGGTCAGCCAAAGCCCAAGAACAACAAGGGGTGCCTCATCCCTTGTTGGTTGCTGTGCTTCAGTTTCAGGGTGCAAGAGTCCCAGGTAGCATTTCGAGTGTCCCCAGTCTGCAAGCAGAGGTGAAGCCTGGCCTCCAATAAGTTGCAGCTCTTTGCCTTCTGACTAGGGTACATTGCTGAAAAGAGAAAGGACTTGGCCCCTTACCTCAGGGCTATGAATGATATAAAAAAAGTAAGTATAAAATTTGTGTGGGGAGCCCCACTACCCAAACATTAGGGCCTTGTTTCTTGTTTGCTTTCCCACAGCTCACAGATTTTGCAAAAGTTTCTCTCAAAGTACCCATTTGCAACATGACAGGATCTGCATATGTGCTTTGACTTCTTTAGCCCTTTTTATCTGGTGGGGACACTGTCTTCAAAGATGACAAGGCTTTCCATTTCTTTTCTATGAGCATTCTTTGAATTATTTTGGTAGAAATTACTAAAAAGGCATGAATAACAACTGCCATCACCAGTTTTCCTTCGTTCTTCTTGTCTCCTGATGACTAATTCTCTAGACTGTTTCTGTTGATCAAACAGCTGCTCTTCTGAACACATCATCTGGCTTTTATTTTAATCCATGTGCATTATTTTAAGCTTGGAATTGATGGGTTATAAGAACAGGCAGCAGGCTATTAAAAATATGACAATCAACTTGGATTAAACTGAGCTTGTTCAGGTACTATCAGAGTTTCAAACAGCAAAATACAATATATTGTCAATAATACTAGCTAACTTCCATGTCCAAGATGTACTCAATTCATTTGGTGACAGGGCAAGTATTGTGGGATATATATATTAATAATGAAGCTTCATCCAAAGGAAAAAAATGGTATTTAGGTAGATAATGCCCTGGAAAATCCTTACAGTGAAAATAGAGTTTAGCCACTGACGGGCTGAAGTAGAACTAGTTAACCAAAAAACTTCTCTGGAAAACAAATGAGAAATGCTTACAAAAATTGTGCAATTGTCTGTTGCATTTAAAGTCATCCTAGAATCATAGAATCGATTGGGTTGGAAAAGACCTCCGAGATCATCAAGTCCAACCCTTGGTCCAACTCCAGTCCCTTTACCAGATCATGGCACTCAGTGCCACGGCCAATCTCAGTTTAAAACCCTCCAGGGATGGTGAATCCACCACTGCTCTGGGCAGCCCATTCCAATGCCTGATTACTCTCTCTGGAAAGAATTTCTTTCTGATATCCAACTTAAATTTCCCCTGGCAGAGCTTGAGTCTGTGCCCCCTTGTCCTATTGGTGACTGCCTGGGAGAAGAGACCAACCCCCACCTGGCTAGAACTTCCCTTCAGGTAGTTCTAGACAGTGCTGAGGTCACCTCTGAGCCTCCTCTTCTCCAGGCTGAACAACCCCAGCTCCCTCAGCCTCTCCCCATAGGACTTATGCTCCAGTCCCTTCACCAGCCTCGTTGCTCTTCTCTGGACCCGCTCCAGCACCTCAATATCTTTCCTGAACTGAGGGGCCCAGAACTGAACACAATACTCAAGGTGTGGCCTCACCAACACAGAGTACAGGGGAAGGATCACTTCCTTGGTCCTGCTGGCCATGCTATTTTTGATACAGGCCAGGTTCCCATTGGCCTTCTTGCTTATAGAAGCTGTTGAAGTATAAAATACGTTTGCCTTATCAGTTAAAAACAGAAAACAAACTTCTAGGCAAATGAGTTCCAGACAGGAAAGTGCCTCCAGACTATCAGTGTCAAAGCAGACACTAGAGGCAGAGTCCTCTCCCTACCCTACAGGCAGTGACAGAGAAATAAGCTTATACTAGAGTGAAAAATTCTTGTACTGGGGAGAAAAGTTGTCATTGGCAGTTAAAAAAAAAAGAAAAAAAAGGAAAAAAAGGAGTGGCATTGAGGGAAAATAAATCAACTGGTCAGTTGGAGATTGGGAAACAGAATAATTATAAAACAAGTAGTTTGTTGCTACAGACTCATACAATGAGGGAAAACTGCCCATCTAGAAAGTTAACAGACTGTTACTAAATTAAGACAGTTATGTTGGTACCAATAAATTCTTTTTTCCTTTCAACAAAGCTTTGGTGAGGGTATTAAATTAATTTTCTATAGAAAAATCCAGCTGAAAGAAGGTTGCAGCAGTCCTAATGTGAAACAATGAAATGATTCAATTCACAAAAGGAAATGAGAAACAAGAGTTCTAGCAGAAAAAACAGGTAACAGAAAAGGTCAGCCCTGAAAGTGTTAATAAAGAGCATTAAAATGAAATATTTCTGCTTCATCAAAAAGGACTGTTGGCTCAGATCAATAGTGCATGGTTAAACTGCACACAGGTTTTCCAGAAATAATTAGGCAGCTGGATGAAATAGGATCTGACTTCACAGAGTGCATAGCTCAGCTTTAAAGAAAATGAGTAACAAGATCCCGGAATGAATCACCTGCAATTGCCACTGAAAAAAATAGCAAACGATATCAGCTTCAGACTGAATGGAGAAAGTGGGCTACAGCTGGCAAAGTAGGCACAGCAAAGGATGCCAGGGAGCCTAGGCACTATGCCTGCTTGCCTGCTTCCCTCCCTTCCTCCCTCCTTCAAGGGTCTGCTACTGCTTGGAGCTCCCAGGTGAGTCAGCAGATGTATCCTGGGGTTTTTGGTCCTACAGACCAGCTCTGGGAAAGAAGGTTGGTATGAAATCACTCTAGGCTTTTCTTTTCCTGTTCTCTGCACATGAGTGAAATGGTCTCAAACAGCTTTCTAAGGAAGTCCCAAAAGACCGACATACAGTGTCACAAAGTTTACAGTGCCACATGTGTCTTCTTTCCTGATCTTTATTACTCTGTTAAGATAGAATAAAAAGTTTATTCTTAAGATGAGACGTAACCAAAACCCTCTGAAAGTCAGAGAGTGCATATAAGCAAACTTCTTTGTAGTGTATATTTGCTTCATTTCTTAGCTCAAATCACCAAGCAGTAACATTCTTTCAGCATGTTATAAAAAGGATGTCCTACCCCTGATCAGCTGTCTTTCTCCAGGATTTCCATTTATTGGAAGAAGCTTCAGACTGAACTCCGAAAAAGCTCAGGTTCTTGAGTATAGTTGTCCATGTATAGTTGTCTCATATATTTTCATTGTAGCATTGGGGTTTTTTTTTTAGCAGGAATATTTCTGTTGTCTTTTCCGTCTCATTTTCCACTGGATCTCCTTTCACTGTTGAGTGCTCTAGAGCTGTAAGTAGTTGCAAGAGCATATGTCCTGCAGGTTTGAAGGGTTTTTGGCTTCTTTTTTGCCACCTGATGGTGCCTCTGGAGCCCTGGTGACAAAGGGCCACATTTTCTGTTCTCTGAAGACCTCACTGCCTTTTGCCAGTTACATGAAGAGCAATATGCAGAATCAGCCAGGCAAGCTGTGGAGCACTCCCTTTTCCTATGCTTTCCATCGCAAAAGATGGAAGTGACTCAGTAAGAAACAGAGGTCAAAGAAACCTGTTGAGCTGTGTGTGATGCATCAGACCCTAACTTCAAAAGAGCAATGACTTCAGTTTCACGCACAAACTGTAAGGATTTCAAGTTCCCTGTCATATGTGCTCAGTTTGTACCCATGCCTTATCAACCTTTGTGTGGTTGTGTGATAGTTTTGATCCAGGCCTTCCCTGATAACCAGGTGTAACTAGGGAAAGGCTCATCTCCTAGGTATTCCCCATCTGTTTTTTTTTCCACTCCCACATGACAAGGGAGGATATCAGAGAGGGAGACAGGAAGTTGCCAGGCCTCTTGTTCCAGCTAGGGTTGGGAGCAGGGAGTTTTGCTGCTTTCGGTCCCTTGTCAGAGCCACACAGATCAGAGAGAGGATGTGAGAGAGAGAGAATGAGGAAGAGCTGGCTTTCTTCTGAGAGTCATTGGTAGGATTGTATTGTACTGGTTTGCTTGGGGGGTGGGTGGGGATGTCTAGTAGTACCTATTTGTTCTGTTTTGTCCCTTTGTTGTCCCTGTTTTCCCCTTTCCTTTCCTCTTTCCTTTTCCCCTGGAAGTCTTCTGATGTTGGGTGCAGATTGTGTATATATAATTGTAAGTGTTTAGAAAAATACATATATACTCTGACTCAATTCAGTTTCTTTCAAGGGTTTTTTTCCCTTTTCTTTCCCCTGCTTTGAGGAGTGGAGGGAGAAGGAGGGGCAGCTTGGGGGCTGGGAAGGCAAAGCAAAACCAAGACAGATTGGCAGAATAGCTTGTTGATGAGTAGTTGCTTTCTGGGAGGGTTTTTTCCAAGTGAAGACAGAACAATATGGGTGATATTACCCAGAATCTGAGTTTTAGGTACTTTTTATGTCCACATAACATGACTCAGAATACAAGGATTCTCAGTCTTAACAGCATTCCCAGAAGGCTGATACTTAAGTGCAGAGAGCTAGTTTTAAGTGAATCATAGAATTATAGAACTGGAGACCCAACTAGTGGGTGACTAGCTCCCAAAGTCCCTAAACAGTCACTGGAGAAGTAAAAGACCTCTATAGCAGGCACTTACAGTTTAAACAAATATCTCCTCCCCGCTCTTGACCTCATTCCCAGGGCAGCATAAGCTGCAGATGTGATCTGAATTGTTCATATCTCACTGGGGCATTTTCTCTGTTGTCCAAGTCCTTGTTGGATGTCAGAGGAGATCTTCACACAGTCTTCATTTTCAAAGGTAAAGTATGGCTTGATGTGACATGTCAATTTAAATTTATTTCAAAAAAATAAGATATTCAAAAAATCCTGTTACCCAATCCCGGAGAATGAAGTCCTGAAAGACCTGGCATGCTGCTAACACAAACAAACACTGCTTGGTTTTGAAAACTCAACTTAGGCTTTACAGTGACCAGTTGTTGTAGCTTTGGGATGTTAAAGGAAAAAAATTCTCTCCCTGCCACTAACTCCCCATGCCATTAGTTAACAAAAGAAGTAGTTAATTGCTACCAGTTCCTTCTTGATCGTTTGGGTGGGGGGCAAACCAGGGGAGGGTGTGGCAAGGAACGGGTTTACTCTGTCTCTTTTGTTTTTAGGGACATTCCATTTAGCTCGGGCTGAACGTGGCAGCTGTGTGTGTGCTGCTGTGGGAGAGAAGCCGTTCTCCTGCTCCTCGCTGCTGCTGCTGCTGTTTAGCGAGCTGGTTCTTTTTCTTGCCATGGCTGTTCTCCTGGTTCGGCACTGGGGCCCCGGTCGCCACTCCAGCTTCACTGTCACCCACAGTGTCGTGGCCTGCCTGCCCCTGACGCGGCAGCGACCCAAGAGAGGAGTCACAGCTGTCTTCCTGGGAACTGTCATCATCCCTCCACTTCTAGTTTTTTTTCCTTCTTTGTTTGGGACAAAGGACAAAGAGAGAGAGAGAGAGTTCAGTGAGTGCTCCCCGCTCGTCTCTGCCTCGCTGGGAAAAGACTGAGAACTCATCTTGCAGCAAGCCCAGATGGGACATTGACACTGTCCATAAATATAACTGCTCCATGAGGAATCTACTGTATGGGGGTTGTTCTCTTTTGGTTTTTTTGCCCTTTGGTGCTGGGGGAGTAGTTTGCTCTGGTCTGTTTACAGTTATATCTATAGCTACATCTATCTATCTATCTATCTATCTATCTATCTATCTATCTATCTATCTAATATATATGATATATATGTATCATTTCCTTCCAGGCTTTGTTTGCTGCTCCTTCAGCTGTCATCAGGTGACTCAGAGGGGAGTTGGAGGTGTGGCTTGCTCATTAGCAGGAGATTGAGAAGGCTTTAAAACCATCTCTAGGGAGCACGAGTGGCCTGGAGCGCGGCAAACAGGAGCAGGCAAACAGGGCCGTGGCACGGCAGTGAGGGCGTGGCACGGCAGTTGGCACAGGCAGGGCAGAAGCCTAGGTATTTTTGTGGGCATTTTTTTTTTTTTACCTTTCCCCACAACTCAAGGCAGTCATGCCT
>VWZD01000911.1:333-20489 GCA_013396695.1 Sakesphorus luctuosus | reverse complement strand
AAGGAAAAGATGTTGGGGCAAGGGTAGAAAACTCATGTCTGACTGTTTCTGTGTTCAACTGGTTGATATTTTAATAATAAAGTATCAAGAGGCCGCGGTTTTAGTTTAAACATTGGGTAAATATCTAGAATAGAGAAGTAGCTATGAAATTATCAGAGGCCTGCTACATTCATGTGTGAGATCTTTTACTGGAGAATAAAATTTAAGAAAAACAGACTGAGATCTGGATAAAGATGCATGATAGTAACAATGTCATAAAGTATGAATGGTGAAATGAGTAATAAATTCCTGTATTATTGGAAGAGAAGTCCCTGCAAAATAAAATGTAAGGGCGGAAATTTTATTTTAGGATACATTTACATTCTACACAGTTTAAAAGCTTTGGTTTTCACTCATATATTAATTTCCTTACAAAATGCTGTTATTGTGATTATTATTTTTGATCTACAGAAGTATCATGTTTTACATAAGGGTCATTTTAATCCTCTGTGATTATTTCCAGAGAAAACCAGTATAATGTTCTGCTCCCAGTTTTAATAATATTACCTAATTTATTTTAGTGGCACTTACATGGATTTAACTAAAAGAACAATCTCATCCAAAAAATGAAAACTGTACCCTTGTAATCCCTCAGTTACAGAGGACTGTCATCTCAAGCTTGTAAGTAATTTCTCTCTTCATAATGCTGGCTCATTTCCATGACAACATCCAATTCAACAATGACTAGTTCTGCATTTATATTTTATCCTCTTGACATTTCCAATAAATGCTTGAGACCTGCCAAATGTGTGCCAAGGTCTTACCTCAGAGCTTCATAGATACAGAACTGCTACTCTAGTATTTACATATGTGAAATGCTGCCTTACCACATCTGACTTAGTTCTGTGTCTCTTCCCTGGACTAAATTCTTTTTTATATTTCAAATAATTATGAAGTAACATCCTAATTCCATTCTTCCTTTTCCCCCCAATATTGGTTTAAGTAACCTCAATGTATTGTGCTGGTCTCTACAAATCTGTGTAATTTTTCTGAGTAGTGCTACACACCTTCAAAATATGCTGTTATTTTGAAAATCAGGATTGAGGTTTTTGTCTGTTTGCTTCTTGCTCATAGAACCTGCCATAGCTCTGTCTACAGATTGAAATCTTGTAAGATTTTGTGTAAGAAATCAGTGGCAAAAATATCATGAACTCAATAGCGTTCTACTTTCAAATGTCACAGTAATTTACAGAGAACTAAATATACCAGTTTCAGGGGTTCCTTTTTCAATCCAATTTATGGCCTTAATGACATAAAGACAATGGACAATCTTCCAAATTGTGCAAAATTTCATTTATTACAACATTATTCTCCATTCTCTTAAATCTGTAAAAGGACAATGAAATCAAGATTACATAGCACATAAAGCTCTGGCACACATATATCTTAGATATATCTGCAGTAGTCACACTTAACTTTTCTTATTGCTTCAAAGACATAGGTATTTAAGGAATATCTGACTCATTTAAATGCATATCCTGAAGGGCAGAGGGGTTAATTGAGCTCAGTAAGAGTCTCTGTTTCTTCATTACCTATAAAGTAGTCTGTCAGACTCATCCTCTCTCTACAATGTGAGACCAATGAGTCATTTGTTTACATGATACTCATCCATCAAAAATCCTGGCAAGACAAAAATGTTATTACTTATCTTCAGTCAAACAAATTAGGTAAGAGACCCAATAGTTCTATCATGATTTAAATCTTTCTCTTTAAAAAAAAAAAAACAAACAAAACAAACAACAAACAAACAAACAAACAAAACAAAACAAAACAAAAACAAAAAAAGACTTTTAAATGACTTGGAGTGACAAGGAGTTGTCATGCTACCTTTATTTTTCCTGCTCACTCATTTGTTACGATATGCTTAAAAGGATTCATCAAAAGACAACAAACAAATTGGGCTCACTTGTAAGTTATGGGAAATAGCAAGAAGAAGTGAACAGGAAGGTGCTGAAAAAAAGGGAAAAAAACCCCTCAGAGTTTCTTGTCTCGTTCTGTTGCAAAAGGATAAGTTCCTTGTGAGCTGAAGTTCGGTGAGATGACATGATGCTCTCAGTCCCACAAGTCACTAGATTATTATAATAGCTTGCTTGCCAAGATGATGTCAAGAATCAGACTGTGGGAGGTAACTGATGGAGCATTTATAACTCATTTGGAAAAAGTCCAGCCCCACACCTTTTCATTATATTACTGGATAAACTCTCTCTTAGTTCCTTGGTGTCAACATAGAATGAGACTTGCTGGCTCAGGCCTCTAGTTTGCTGGACTGATACGAAACAACTTCTGCCTATTACTGACCACTTGTTTGGCTTGTGTGCTGGGATTTTTCTCTTCAAATCAGAATGAAATTGTATATTATCACCAGAGTAAAGGCATATTACTTATAGTGAAGAGCAATGGCTGTAACAGGATTGATGTGATCTTACAGCTATGTTGTTGAAGCAGCCCAAGAAATGTTTGTCAATTTCAAATTGAGACAGCTGGTGAGACAAGATAACTGGAGTTGGTGAAAAAAAACACAAAAACCAAAAAAAAAAACAGAAGAAGGAAGATATTTCTGAATTAAATTTAAGTATTCACGTATATTGCTTTCTCCTTATCTTGAGAAATGAAAAAGTAGATTACCTCCTGTCATCTGCACCACTGTGTCCTCCCAGTATGCAGTTTGTTTTGTTGGCATTGAGAATGCACTTTCAGCTCATATTCAGCCTGCTATCTACCGCAACCCACCCAGGTAATTTTCAGCAAGGCTACTGTTCCTCCAGTTAGTTTTCTTCCTTCTCCTGTACCGTGCACATAGTCCTTATTTTCTTGATCCTTATCATAACCTAACAGCTTCCAAAATAGATTTTTTTCTCCATAATCTCAGTCATCTGTCTTTGTCCTTAGCTATGCCTTTTTGCTCTTTCCTACCTAATCTGATATTTCACCTTCGTAAAAATATTATAGACAGAATTACATCAGTTATAACAATTATTCTGATCAATTCTCTGTCTACACTTTGCCACTGGTATCATACTGAATTTTTCTTCTATCCATAATAAACACTATTAATTTTGCTTCAGTGAACCACATGACTTAAATCTCAAATTTAATGTCAATTCAATCTGAATTTCCTATTTGCCACTTCATCAAAGTCCAAAAGAATTGGCTTCAGATAAAATGTTTTATTCTCCTCCTTCTCCATTCTAGCACTAATTCTTCCACAGACTATCACCATTCAAATAAAAGATTTTTCTAATGTACTTACATGATATTTTTACACTTTTTCCTTGGGCTAAAATCCAGATTCTCCAGCAAGTTTCTAACTCTTCTATTTTTTTTTTTTTCATTTATAAGACTTAAAAAAAGATGTTTCAGTTTCAGTAGTGTGAGCAAAATATCAGAAGTACAGTTCAGTTGTTTTCTCTAAAGCCAATATAGATGAGGCAATGATTAATTAGCAGAGTATTTTATGTTGTAGTTAATTTTTTTCAGATAATCATAAACTGTAACCCATAATAATACTTGGACAATATTATTATCATAAATTAATTAAAGTAGCCATAAACTGTATGGATGTGAGACTCTTAAGGCTGGCACTGTTTTCTCTATTTTCCAATATAGACACAGGCACTGAAACCAGCCTCTCAGTAACAGACAAATGCAAAATGATCTTATATCAAAATTCTACAGAATTGCTGTTGTACATGATCCTACTGAACATTAATTGCAGAATGCTTCCAACTGCCTGTAACAATATAAATGTCTGAAGTACAGGCAAGTAAAACCACAAGCTAGTTTGTTATCTAGTGTAATTATCTTTGGAAGAGGACTATGCATCACAGAATAGAGGACAGAAAAACTATCCAGGCATCTTTACAGATATGAAAATTCCATCTTGATCCAAAATTTGATTTTACAACTGAGCTGACCTTCAGGACTTATTGGCTTGACACCTGAAAGATTCTTTGCAACGGGGTTCTGTTCAAAACTATTACTCTCAATGACCTTTGTTGTTTGTGAAAAGTGTGTGTCAGCTATTGCTTTAACATGTAATATATAGCTTCCTTAACCTGTTACACTAAAAAGGTACTTCTTTGTTTTAATGCAATGTAATGATTTTCTCATAAGTAATCATCTGTACTCATGGTCCCACCAATATTTCCTATTGTAACTGTGAAGCTGCTCTCTTAGAGGTGACAATGGTTTTAGCCTATTGTTAAAAGAGACTTCTTGTTTGTCAGTGGTTAAGATTGGATTTACCAGCATAAGTCCATGATGTCTCTTCTAATGTCTTTTTATATCTTTCTAAGCATTTCAACTTGTTAAGAAGCTTTATCCCAGCAGCAATAATTGTAGATTTTTTTTTTTTAGCTAAACCTTTGAAAACCTGAAAATAGGTAGCTCACTCTCTTGAAAAGCCAGTATCTTAGAAGAAGAGTTTATTGCACTTATAAAGAAGTTCATAAGGGAAAAATCATTGTGAGCACCTGAGTTTAAATTTACCATAGCTTTACAGAACAATTTGATCATAGTGGTAACTGAGTATTGCATAAGAGTTTTTAACACTCTGAAGAGATTGGTTAAGGAGAGGAAAAAATTAGGGAACCAGTAAACTACACTCCAGTTGGAGGATAAAGTCATGGAAAAGAATGTATATCTGTTAGAGGCAGCAGGCGGGGACAGACAATGTTACAAAAGACATGTTTTTTGCAAAGAAACTTTTTTATACATTAAGTGGGGATGATCTTCAGGCATCTCATTGGAAACAGGCACATTTCTACAGTGTCCTATGGTCATTTATAATCAGTGAAAGAGATTCAGATATTCATTCTGTGCAATTTGTTTTGCAGTAAGTAGAAAAGCAGCTCAGATACCTCACTCCATGAGAGTGGAATATTGCCTAAGCTGTAGACATTCCAAAAGCTTTAACTTCAATATTAAATTATAAGAAAAAAATATTTTTCAATGTGAAACAGTTCAAAGAAAATTTGTAGATTTCAAACAAATGTTTTTTGTGTTTTGCTTCATAATATTGAGCTTTCATGGTTTGTTTTCTCTTTTCAGTAGAAAATCTATCTGTAACTAGCAGCTGATTTAGAACAGGTTTTTTAAGCTTGAGGTTTGATTTTACATGGATAGTTTTATTTTTTTCTCTTTGTTGTGAGTTAACCTTGGTTGTAACCTGGTGTAATCCAAATTATATCCTGAAAGACAAACACATATTGTGCTGCTTTGTACGCATTCTAAATAGTTTAGTTACATTTTAAGTGTTAAGATACATTAGGAGAGAAATAAAGTAAGAGAATTTGTAATGAATAGATAGTGACCATGTTTTGGTGTAAGTCAGCGTTCATGTTGCCTGTAAACTTTATGACTTAAATACTTACACAAATGGAAATTTGGAAGTTCATGAACATTGTTGTTGTGAATGGAGATATAGCCAGAGACTAGAGGTTAAACTTGTCAATAAACAGGGTATTTCAAGTCAGAATTAATTCCCTTTGAATTAAGGAATTCCAGACCTTTGGTTTGAGCTATGTCTCATAGAGTAAAAGTACTACACCAGTAAATGAAGCCATATTAATTTGGTCCAGACTACTTTAAAAATCATTTTAGTGAATGAGTGGCTATGAAGCATTCTTATATTCCTACCAAAAACCCCAACAACACATTGTATAATTTTAAAAATTATACAACTGTTGTCAAGGAAACAATATCATCTGGTTGTTATAGCAATATTATACAAGACACATGTTAACATGTGGGGTGGTCCCATGGTTTAAAGGAGAACACTCTGGACTCTAAATCCCGACAACTTGAGTTTGAGTCTCAGTGGGGACCATCCCCTGGGCAATTAAATGTCTCGCTGCCATCCGATCCAGTCAGATCTCAGATGCTAAGCAGTGTCAGCCCCGGTTAGTACCGGGTGCTGGAGACAGTCTCAAGGACTTCACTGTCACTGTCCAAGCTCACTCGGCTGTGGCAAATGGACCTTGGGACTTAAACGGTGGGGCCAGTTCTGGGTATGCAGTGCCTCACCTAAAAAAAATCCACTGTGCAGGCTGGAAGGGCACACCCACATGGGGAGAGCCCTTCCCAAATCTTCGTTTACGAAGTCTGGCCATACATACATGTTATCATGAACAAAAGTAAAATCTCTATAAACAGAATTCTTATGGTAGTATAATATACAGAGTGCAAAAGTAAACAGAAGGATTTGAATTAAAAAAACTCAAGTCTTTCAGACTTCAACTATTTCGATGATAGTACTTTGTATCTGTTTTGCTCTACAAGTTCTAAGTAAATAAAACCCTGCAAAATTATTAAAACTAAGATAATATTTTTCTTCTGGTATATTTTCTATCTAAAACCCCACTTAAGTTAAAAGTTCATTTAGCACCACTCACATTATCACATAATAAAAAAATGAGATCAGCTTTTTTCCTCTCTTCTTGCAATGCAAACATTTACAGTCTGCTTTATTGATTTGCTTCCATGTTCATAATCTTTTTTTGCCACTAACAAGACAACTTTGTTTTTCTGAAAGACTCACACAGTGAGCAGGTGTTGATCCTGCTGAGTAAAGAATTAAATATCATTTATGACAGTCAGGCATATGAGCTTTTATTACCTTATTCTGTTGAAAGAAGGCAATAATGACTTTTTTGAAAGAGAAGCCAGAAACACAGACAACTGGTTTAATAGCTCTCAAAAAGAAACTCTTAGGATTAGCCAAATATCAGAGAACAGTTTCCCTGGATTTACTCTTGTGTAAGAGTGAGATCCAGGGCAAGATCTGCTGAAGTATTCTATGTCAAGAATCTCTGGACAGCATCTCATAGGAAGTAGTAGATGTAGTCTGGGTATGGAGAGGGGAAAATAGGTATGAAGAGGTGAATACAGGAAATATGAATCTAGTTGCAGGTTACTGCAAAGGAGAGAGTTTTATGCAACCTGAGGTTAAGATGGCTGGAACAATCTTCGGCTTCTGATTCACTTTCTTTGATTAAAGGACCCAAATTTTGTTCAGCATCCATCTTTGTAAACGGACTTAGCAGAGGTGTCTCAAGTTTTCTACATTCTACAACTGATAGCATTACTTAGTATTCGATACACCTTTTGTATTGGTTTCTGCATTGTGAAGCTTAGAAGAAACGAAGTTCACTGCTCTGAAATGTTTAACATAGGATTTAATACACAGTGATCCTATTCTAATGTCAATATTTTTTTATTTGCTCTCAGAATTTGTTTGTTGGATGCTTTGAACCTTCTGATTGAGTCAATCTTAACTTTAGTAGTTTTACAATAGGTAAATATTTGATTATCTAAAAGAACATTACAAAATTAAGGAAATAACACACATTTGCATTTCCAAATATCAACTATAGCATTTACCAGAAATTTGAAATAGAAACAGTGGTTACAAACTTTGAGGGCAGGATTCCTTTCAAGTATAAAATGGAGTATTAATATGTACATTCCTCAGACTGTCCTAAAATATCTATTAATACAAAGTATGGATTACAAGAGATAGTATAAAACTTGTCAACTTCTTTATTGTAAAAAACTTGACCTTACTGTCGGCAAAAACTTTTGGAGGTCAAATGACATTTTGCTCAAATTAAGTCTTCAGAATCATGGAATCATATAATATCCTGAGTTGGAAGGGAAGCACAAGGATCATTGAAGTCTGACTCCCAGCCCTGCACAGGACAGTCCCAAGAATCACAACATGTGCCTGAGAGTATCATCCAAATGCTTTTTGAACTCTGTCAGGCTTGATGCTGTGATCACTTCTCTCGGGAGTCTGTTCCAGTGCCCAACCACCCTCTAGGTGAAGAACATTTTCCTAATATCCAACCTAAACCTCCCCTGACACAACTTCCCTTTGGTCTTGTCACTCGTCACCACAGAGAAGAGATAAGTGCCTGTCCCTCCTCTTCCCTTCATGAGGAATTTGTAGATTGCAATGAGGTCTCCCCTCAGTTTCCTCTTCTCCAGGCTGAACAAGGCAAGTGACCTCAGCTTCCCCTCTAGACCTTTTGCCATCTTTTTAGGTTTCCTTTAGGCAATCTAATAGCTTTATATCTCTCTAATTCTGTGGTACCCAAAGCTGCACACAGGACTGTAGGTGAGGCCACACTGTAGAGTAGGACAATCTCCTCCTTTGACCAGTTGGCAGTGCTGTGCCTGATGCACCCCAGGACACAGTTGTCCCTCGTGGTTTCCGGGGCACACTGCTGATTCATATAGAATTGCCATTGACAGAGACACCCAGGTCTCATTCTGCAGCTCTGCTCTCCAACACCTCATTGCCCAGTCTGTAAATACATCCAGGGTTGCCCTGTCACAGATGCAGGGTCTGGCACTTGCCTTTATTAAACTTTCTACGGTTGGTGTTTGCCCAGTCCTCTTGTTGAGGTCTCTCTGCAGGGCCTCTCTGCCTTCAAGGGAGTTAACAGCTCCATGCAATTAAGTACTGTCAGCAGACTTAGTATGCTTTCAAGTCCTACATCCAAGTTGTGTATGAAAATGTTGAACAGAACTTAGTCTAACATGGAATCCTACTGACTGGGGTTGCCAACCTGAAGTAATGCCACTGACTTTAAGCTTTTGTGCCAGATTCAGGAGACAGTTGCTCATCTACCATATGATTTGTTTATCCAGCACTGGGCTGGACATTTTATCCATTAGGACACAATGGGAGACAGTATTGAAAACTTTACTGTAATCCAAAAGGATTATATCAACTGGCTTCCCTTGATCAGTTAGACGTGTTACATTGTCTTAATAAGAAATTAAGTTTGACAAGCAGGACTTTCATTTCATGAAGCTGTGCTGGCTGTGACCAATGACAGTGTTGTCTTTCGGGTGTTTTTCAATACTTCTCAGAATAATCTTCTCCATAATTTTGCCAGTCACTGACAGGCTTGTAGTTTCGAGGGTCATCCTTCTTGTCCTTCTTTTAAACTGGGATGGCATTGGACAGCTTCCAGTACGCTGGGACCTCTCCAGATTCCCAAAACTGTTCTAAAATCTTTGAGAGGGCCCTTTTGATAACATCAGCTAGCTCTTTGATTCTTCTCTGATCATCTCATCAGGGTCCATAGATTTGTAGGGGTCCAGATGGAGGACCAGATCCCATATAAGTTCAGGGTCAACTGAGTTTTCTTTCTCACAGTCAAGGTCCTCGAGCTCAAGGTACAGGAAAATCCTTAGTCCATCAGAAATAAGCCATAATAAGCTATATATAATCCCAAAACACAACCCTGGTTGTAGTTTTTCACTTGAGTAAGAAAATACATTGTGTTTTGTAAAGGGAAATTGGAATTTCTCTATCACAAAAGTAAATGTTTCAACTTTCAAAAAGGTGTGTGGTGTATTTTAACAGCCTTCTATCTTCTTCATATAGTTTTTTGTATTTCCTAAGACTCTGTTTATTGAGGATCTCCCAAAATTATTGCTCATGAGTGTACCACAAAGTTCACTGTTTCTCTTCTTCCTGGCAGCAGAAATGAACTCTGCACATCGTTCTTTAATTTTTTTCTCATACATATAATATTGTGGTAACAAGGCCCGATCCAAGACATTTTTAGATTTGGTCTTGTTGTTGTTCTCATTCAGTTGTCTTAGCGCATGATTAAAAAAACACACAAAAAATAATTTCTGTGCTAATCTCTCAATCAAGACGTTTCTATTCTAAAAAATGCTCTGCATCTGAATGTTTGTGTGCACTTATGACCATTTCTAAAGGCATTCACAATTTTCTTAACCTAGAAAGTATCAGCTTTCACTGTCCTCAGAGGTTTTTCAATTATTTTATTACTTTAGAATAAAAAGCAGTCCTCTTAAAGGAACACTTTAGTTTTATATTTCTCTCTTTGCTCTTGCTAACATATATATTTCAGATACCTCTACTAGACACAGAACTAAAATTTTGAAAACAGATGTCAAGTAATGAAAAAATAAATGTTTTGGAACATTTGATACCATTTTGATTTGTTGATGAGAGTAACCATCAGATAAAAAGATTGTACTTAATATACTTTTCTTTGTATAAATCAATCCCATAAGTTAAGTGTCTGAATCAATTTCTGATTTGATGTCCAAGCATCACTGCGTGGGTAGTTAATCTATCTTAAAGTTAATTCAAACAAATTAGTAACTTTTATGTTTAATTTAATTATATTGGAGATTTTTTACAAAGTAAGGCTATTTCCATGTTAATATTTAATCTTATGGAAGTATATACTAATATTGGAAGGGATAGAACTAATTTTCTTCCTACAAGCAAGTATGGTGCTTTGGCTTGGATTCATGACTAATACAGTATTAATAACATAGGAATGTTTTAGCTATTGTTGAACAGTGCTTACACAGTGTCATTTTTTTTTGGTGGTGGTTTGCTTTTGCCTTTTTTTTTTTCTTCTCCCAGTGCTGCTCTGCAAATGATGCTGACTGGGGGTTCACAAGAAGTTAGGAGGAGACACAGCCAGGACAGCTTGTCCCAGTGGACCAAAGGGATATCCCACATCATGTGGTGTCATGCTCAGCAAAAAAAGCTGGGGGAAGAAAGTGGAGATGCTTGGAGTGACGGTTTTTGTCTTCCCAAGTCATTCTTATGCATGATGGGACCCTGTTATCCTGGAGATGTCTGAATACCTGCCTCTCCATGGTTAATTGGTGAATGAATTCCTCGTTTTGTATTGTTTCTGTGTAAGACTTCCTCTTTACCTATTAAACTGTCTTTATCTCAAGCCACAAGTTGTCTCACTTTTATCCTTCCAATTCTCTTCCCCATTCCATTAGGATGGGAAGTGAGTGAGCAACAGGCTGTGGGACTATCTGCCTACCAACACATCACTGAGCTGCCAAAATTCTGAATACTAACAGAAGACTCAGCTGCTCCTGGGCAAGAGTTGATGCTCTTGAAATCCAATCATTTAAATAATTTCCATTTGGCTAGCTCAATAACTCCATGCAGACATTTGTGTGGCCAAGAATAGCATTATTTTGATTCCAGTTACATTTTATTTCTCTACTTACCCTTTCAAGGCATAGCCAACAAGAAGACACAAAAAATATACCTCATATTTCATTAGATATCACATCTAATAGGCATTTACTTCACTCTCTGAAAAGTACTAAGGCAATATTTTAGCAATGTCAAAAAAGGTGTCAACGATGACGGTTTATGGTAATAAACAAAAAATATTTTTATAGAAGCTCATGAAATTAATGAAAAAATAAAAATAAGAATGGAATAATATGTAGGTTAGATAGAATTTTTGTGTATTTTGTAGGGTTTTGTTTAATAATTAAGTAAGAGTGGACTTCAAGACCATATCATTAGATTGTGTTCTACCTGGAAATACGTGGATATTTTTCTTTGTGATTTGAATTTCTGTCAACCTCTTGTGAGGAAAATACTGCAAAAGCAGAAAGAGAATTGTTTTCTAATCACAAAACTGGTATTACCAGTAGATCTGTATGAAATGATACACTTTGAGCATTTTATAAATCCTGGAACAAATTTTGTGCAGTTTCTGAGGTATGAAGTGACAGCAGATAATTCACATAAAAGAGCTGATCAGTTTGACCTCTCCTTTTTTAATATTCTTGAGGTGAATATGTAATAAGATGTTGATCCCTTGAATAGCAGTATGTGTTAAATGGACATAATAGAGCGGTTACAATGAGAAAACAATTTACATGTATGTTGACTGTGGTGGTTTTAAAATCTCCATCTTGTCTTTAAATAAAGTAGACTTCTGCTGTGTCCTTGAAATACGAATTGCCTACTCAAATCAAGAAAAAGGTAATTTTTCCCCTGCTGAGAAAAATAAGCTTTATCTCAGCTAAACAAAATTGATTTGGATTTTTTAATGTAAAAATCCTCATTAGAGTGTATTAATATTCATGATAGTCTTTTATTAAAAATAAAAATTTTCTTATAGCTGTTTTAATTTAACTAACAATTATAGGTCTAATCCCCTCTAAAAAAATTATCTAAATAATTGTTTTCTAAAATGTGGAAAGTGCCAAATGAAATGCAAATTATATAGCAAAATATATCAATGATGCATTGAACAAACCATGACTACATAATGTATAAAAAGTGCATTGCATAGATCTTAAAGTAAATGTTGTATCTGTTATGCAGAACTGACATAGAAAAATCTAATTATTTTTTTATGTCTATTTTTTTCAGAATTTATGGTATAGACTTTTAAGACACTTAATTCCAAACATATGTCAACATATATATACAAATACCTATAAATACATAAATGACTTTGCATTAATAAAATGAACTGAAGTGTTTTCATTTATATTTCCCATTGCCATCTTCAGGACAAGCAAATGAACAAGAAAACTTTTCTTTTGTTAGTTCTGAAAGTTGCACAGATGTTAGCACATTTATAAATGGGTTCCTCTCTAGCATGACATTCCGTTCCTAAAAACTTTTCTTAGGCTACTACTTGTCCTCTAGGAATTCCTTTTGTTTTGCTCACTTTTAAACTTACGCCTTTCAGCCTGCACTTACAGGCAAAGTATTGTTGCTTTGGAAGGATCCTGTGTGAAATGAGATGAAGCTTGCCATAACAAAAATGCTGGAACTTTCAGTTTAACTTTTTTGTCCAAATAAGATATCATTTCAATTTCCAGGATACCAGTTAAATAGTCAGTGCTTGTATATGTTTGTGTGTGTGTTTGTGAGTGTAGGTGTATTTATAGATAGGATGTAATTATTCTTACTCAACTGAAAAGGCTCTTAAGAGCCTCATTTCCTCCTGCTCTCCAGGGAAAGTTGGAAAATTTCTCCATGGTGCAAAGAATTTAAGAAGATGAAATGATGCCATTTCCATTATTATGACTTTCATGTTTGTTTACAATGCATTGTATATTTAGGACACTCTTCAGCACATAAACTCTGTAAGGCAATGATGAGTATTGAATGTGTATAGATTTTCATCTCCTGACAAACCTATAACCAGTGGGCTCTCTTTAAAAACATACACCAAAGTAAGAAAATTTTAGTCCATGCTTTGTAAGAAATTGATGGTTGCCATATATTCTGTATGAATTCTTACCATTTTAGAAGGTCAAACATAGAACTCCTAACGACAGAGAGGAATTTATTATGACTTTGCTGTATGTCTGTGGAATTTACTATGACTTGTCTAGTGGCACATTTTTCTCTCTTTGAAAGCTTTATGTGGAAATTTAAAAGCTCTGAAAATCTTCTTGCCTGAAACAACTCCTGGTAAAGCCTTGATTTCCAATAATGGATTTGTTCTCAAAATCTTTGACTGATTTAGTATCTTTGATTGATTAAATCCAACAGAGTAAACTAAATACCTCCAAACTTTCTTAGAGATATTTTGAATGCCACTTTTCCAATATATTTCAGTGTTGCTGCCTTTTCAGGAACCACAGGCTAGGATATTTCAGCCATTTGTGATAATGAACCAATAAAAATTTTAATAATATTATGTAACTACAAAAAACATGTTAACAAACACACAAGTTTCATAAAAAATATGAATTTAGGGAATTCTCTGTTTTAGTTATAAAAACTATAAAGTTTATCTGCAAGGAAAATAAAAAGAGAGAAAATTATAACATATACATATCTCTGTAGTCTGGCCACAGAAATCTATATGCTTGTTTGAATAAAATATTTTTTATGTTGAAGCAAAATTATTGCTGCTCTATCTCCTATGAAATCATTGCGGTTGACCTTGACAAAATGCCAAGTATTCACCACAGCAACTAGCCCCCTCTCTCCTGTGCCCCTCACCCCCCTAGAGAAAGGGAGGAAAAAACCTAAAGCTTAAAATGGAAAGGGTGTATGTATTTACACAGAAAAGGGAGAGTTAGAAGCAAAATGCAATATCACACATCCACACAAAAGTAAGAGATAACAAACAATTCTCCACCTCCCCACCAAATAGCCAAACTGAACCCCTCTGACCACCCCAAAAAGGCAAACCTTCCAAGAGATACCCAAACAGGAGAAAAGGGAGAAGCTAACAATAAAATATTTACTTCCCCAAGATAACATAGTGGTGAAGCAGCAGTAAGACCCAGTTATTCCAGAACAGTCACAGCATATCCATCCCACACCACAGCCATGAGGAGAAGAGAGTAAACTCCTCCTCCCCATTGCTTTTATACTTGAGTTTACATCAGATGGTATGAAACATTTCTTTGGTTGCTTAAGTCAAGTGACAATCTGTCCCTTCTAATCTACATCGAAGCTTCAGGCCCTACTACAACTAAGGCCTACTAAAACTAAGGCCTAACTAGGCCAAACTACCGCAGAAATTTTTAAGCTTTTCAGGATTCTGGTATTTCAGTAAATTGAGATGATTTTCTGTATATAAATATATAAATGACATATATATTCTTATAAGATTCAGCAGAAGTATATACAATTGTCATAAACAGCATTCGTAGACTGTATAGCTTTTAAGGATTTTAAAGTTAAAATTTTCATGTCACATACCTATAGGGACTTGAGGAAATTACTTATTTGGCTTCATATCCATTTAAACCAGGTAACTTGTTCTACAGGATTTTCTTTTCATTTTTCTCCTTTTTCTCTCCATAGAACATAGGGAGAGAGTACTCATCATTTCATACTATGACTCTACCACTCAAAAGTATTCAGGAAAAGTGAGACAATTCAATTTCTATTTTTATACCTTTACAGTCAAGATAAGATATATGAATGGTGCTAACAGTAAAATATGAATTACTATTGCTTAAATCTGTCTACTACAGCCCTCTCAGTGATAATGGGGTCACATAGATGGGTGTCTCGAGGCATTTTCCTGTCTGATTTCACAATGGTTAACACAATGAGTTTCTGAAGACTTTAATTACAAGAATACACCACTCAGATTTTTTATTAAGTAGACCCATCTTATGTTCTTGTCTATTTTAATTTATATTGCAGTTTGTTTGTTTGTTTGTTTGTTTTTTTAACCTAAACCAAGATATTAGCAGGTCTAGGAAAAGAATGTATAATTTATATTCAAATGTATTTTTCCATGTTTCCTAACACTTGTGAAAGTAAGTAAGTACTAGAGGAGATCAGAAGAAGATTTCTCCCAAATATCAGCTAGTTATTAGGCAGCACAGTATAATGCTATATACTAATGGTCTCAAATCCTGAATTCAATCCTATACATTAGGGTCTTTACCAGCAGGACATTTTAGTAAGTGGCAGAACAACTCAGTAAGGAGTTAGAGATGTTTACAATTGGAAGACTTGCTGAAAATAATGCCTCCTTTTGAAAAAGCACTCTCATCAGAACTTGCTTCACTGCTCTTTAACCATAAAATTAGCATCTCATCACATCATTTGGCAGTTTTATAGCATTGAAACTGTATTGCTGCCTCCCATTTCCACTGCAACACATAAAATTATGTCCTGAAACACATATAATGAAAGTCCAAGTAGAGTAGATGGCTAATATTGTTGTTGACTATATGGTGCTAGGTGTGAAATATGTATTATGTTAAATAATATGTGTACTTGTCTTGGGTTGAGTAGGCAAAATGCCAACTGCCCAACACAGAGGGTTAGAGCCTCCCCCCCTCCCCCTCAAGAAAAAGGAGAAAGGGAAAAAAACCCTCTGGAAACTCAAACTAGGTTTATGCTTGAAACTAACTGCATATATTTATACAGAAAAGAGAAAATTTTAAAAAAACCCCTACAATATAACACACACTTACACAAGTTAGAAATAACAACAGTTTTTTACTTCCCACCAAAACCAGATATCATTACTCTAGATTCATAAGGCATCCCAAAAGACACCTGGTAAGGCAAAAGAGAGGAAAATAACAAATGTTTCTACTTTTCTGAACTAAAACAGAATGCAAAGTAAAGGCGGCAGAAGCAAGGCCCAGCACAGCAGGACAGCTGCAGCGTGTTCTGTCTCCACTGCAGACATGATGGAACTGAGAAACTCCTCCTACGTATCTCAGGTTTGCGTCATCTGGTCTGAAATATTTGTTTGGTTGCTTAAGTCAGGTGATACTTGTCTCTCCTAATCTATGTAGATTCTCTGAGCCTGCTATTTTGAGGCCTAGCTAAAACTACCACAACTAAGTTATAATAGATTCAGTTCTATGTAATCTACATTCTACTTTATGTAGAAGGTCAAGTGCAAATGCATTGAGCAATAGAATGCATGACAATTCTCTTTCGCTAACAGACATTATGAAGTTTCAGCAATATTTAAGGATTTTGTAATTATTTATAAAAGAAACAAATAAGAAACTATCCAGAATGAAAAACATAGTAAAACCCAATAAGGCTCAATCTCTTGTAGCTGCAGGAGTCACTGAACAGCCATGTCAGAGGCCTCCAGGCAGACAGACCTGCTGATGATAAAAGCATCTCTCCAGGTCACAGGTTGCCAGGAGCACCTGACCCTCTCCTTGCGAGGCTGGGGTCGACAAACTGTTATTTTGCTGCAGGTGTGCCACGATTGGAGAGCTGAGTCACTAGGCAAAGGAGCCATGGGAAGAAGTGAGCAGACTGCATAACATTCAAGTAGATAAGCAAGAGAGAGAAATATTTCCAGAGATGTTACAGTCTCAAGACTCTCGAGAGTCTCGAACCTCAGCATAGTGGAGAACCTGGTGGACTCAGAACCCTGCAGGGTAACTAGTCAAAGAACTATTAGTCAAGGGTCTGTTAAAGATGAAAGCTGGAAACTGGTCACTGCATGCACCAGGAAGAAGGTTCCTCCTCTTTCACAAAAATTGACAGGTAGGACTGGTACCTTGTACAACAAGTAGGTGGCCCTGGAACTAAAAGACCAGAGAACTCAGGAGGTGGGCAAAGGTCCTTCTTGGGTAGTGGGGCCTCTTAAAACAACATCACTTGTATGCCACATTAAGACCTCCTCTGTTAACAGGAAAAGAAGAGTAGTTGTAACAGACTTCCTTCTAAACGGAAGAGAGAGCCCGATATGCAGACTGGCCCCAACTAACTGTGAAGTCTGCCCAAGGGCCTTGGTAAGGGACATTACTGGAAAACTCTCCAATCTAACAGGGCCTTCTGATTACTACCTACACAGTCATTGGTCACAGCTAGCATGGCTTCATGAGAGGAAAGTCCTGCTTATCAAACCTGATTTCCTTCTATGACAAGGTAATCCAGCTTGTTAACNACAAAATATTTCTACTTCCCTGAACTCAAACAAAATGCAAGCAGCGGCAGCAGCAGGAGCAAGGCCTAGGATAGTAGAAGAGCTGTAGCATGTCCTTCTTTGTACTTCAGGCATAGTGGAACTGACCAAGCCACACCCACACACCTGCTCTTACCCCTTCTGAGATGATGTCATAACATGGTATGGAATACAACACCATTGGCTAGAAGAAGTCAGGTGTTAGCTAGCCCAGCTCAGCTCAAGTCAGCTGACAATCCCAGGCCTCGTCTGAACTCCAAAGCCCAAATTTAGGCCCATCAGCCAAACCCATAACATAAGGGAAGCCAATTGATGTAATCATTTTGGATTTTAGTAAAGTTTTCAATACTATCTCTCACAGGATCCTTCTGAACAAAATGTCCAAAAACAGGCTCTCCATTGAAGTGCTTACAGCATCAAGCCTGACAGAGTTCAAAAAGCATTTAGATGACACTCTCATGCACATGTTGTGGCTCTGGTTGATGGTCCTGTGCAGGGCTGGGAGTTGGACTTGATGATCCTTGTGAATCCCTTCCAACTCAACATATTCTGCGATTCTATTTCAGAAGCATAGCAGATCACCCCAGTGCTGGGCAAACTAAAGGAACAACTGATATCTTGATTTCAAAAGAATACAGGCCTCCCCAGTAGTTACAGAAGTGAGGAAAGTTCTAATGCACCACTCTTAGATGTATTACCTGATATTTCACTTGTTCATATGTGTACATACTATATAAAGTGCACACAGCTTTCAGCAACAAACTTCTGCATTACGAGATCATGAGCCTGTTCTCAAGAAAATCGACTAGACAAGGAAAAGTTAATGAAGATCCTGGGGAACATCTTTCCACTACTAGGAAGGCTGCCTCAGTACTGCTGAGAAATTGGGAAAAAAAGGAAACAAGTTTGTCAGAGACATAATTCTTCAATTTGCAAACCAGCATCTTTAGCCTAATATCAGCAAGAAACTGAGCTGATGAACATGGAAATGATTTCTAGATTAAGAACTGATATAAACATATAAAATTATTTACATTGTTGAGATGAGAAATTAGAAATTACCATCTCGTTTTCTCTTTAGTGCTAGAACAAGAGGTAGTGAATGAAACTGAGGACGGCAAGCTCAAAAATGGAAAACTATACCAAATTTTTACCTTTTTTTTTCTTATGTTTTCATTTTTGCCTCATAAAATTAAACAGTGCTGCATAGTGTGTTTCTCTCCCTCTGTACACTGAGTGTACAGAGAATCCCTCACTAGTTTTAGGAAAATAATCTGAAATAATCATACTTGTATCAGATATACTGCATTTACATAGCTAATTTTTTTCTAAGATTCTTAATACCACTATCAGATAAATAGAAATGTTTATGTTAATCAAAGCTAGGCAGAAAATGAGTCCCAGAGAGGTTTTAAATCAAAGAAATTTTGTAAGCAGCTGGGCATAATTTCCCTTTAAGCATTGTACCTTTAAGCATAGGAAAAAAATAATCCTTAACATACACATGCAAATTAACAGTAGCATTAAGTTACAGATATAGACCCCTGATTTCCATCACATGAATTCAGGAATTTAAACAAGATATCAGTTAAACATTGGTTGATCAGTGTTCACATTGTACTCAATGGAAAGAGATAAGCATTCCCCAAATCATCTTATCATGGTGTTTTTCTCCTTTGATTATATTAATAGCTGAAGGAAGGCTACAAAGTACAGTTAAGTTTTCAAAATTAATTGGAATTAAATCAGAATTTAACCTTCTTTTACAGAAACTTGTTTATTCACCTTCAAGTAAGCATGATTATGGATGAATTTTCTAGCTCAATAGTATAAAGCATAGTATTCATATTACACCAGACTTCTGAATTTCCCAGATACTCATATGTCAAAACACATAGATAAGGGAAACAGCGTTCCAATGTGTAATTTACTTCCTAATGAGCAGATTTTTTTGCCATCAGCACAGGCAATTATGTAAAAATGTTTCTGTCAGGCATCTTGAATGATACGAAGAGTATGGAACTGAAGTCGCTATACAGTATGAGTAAATCAGATCATAGACTAGAAGTTAAATTTTAATTTATTGTTTGAAATTCTTTGACACATTACTTACTAATTTTTTTGTGTTTTAAAACTTACTTTTAGAGGAAGGTTGTGTGAAAAAAGATGCCATTTAAAACTAAGGAAAATATTACATGAGCTATGTAAGTCTGTAAGCAACAGTCACNTGTCTTTGTGCCAATGGTAGACTTCTCTTGCATTTCAAACCTTCAAATGCAGAATCTTGGTAGAAGCACATTCTATGGTAGTTTAAGTCTTCTTTTTTGTCTTCCTTTTCTCAGAAATATATTGGGGTTAATTTCAGCTGTGCTTTTAGAAGTATATTATACTACAATAGGAAGCAGAAAAAATTATAAAAGAAAGGTCTTTGGGGATGTAATTTCTAATATGCCTCCCCCTGAGACTCTGACAGAGGTCACTTTCCAATAGAAATCAAGTATGTTAGCTTTTAAAATAAAACAGAAAGAAGATAATCTCAATAAAACAGTTACATTCTAAGGTTCACTGAATATCAGCTGGTGTCTTACATAGTTGTTTTACTAGAAGACAGTGGGAACATAAATAAAAGAGATAAATTAAACGTAGGTAAAATTTACACATTGTGTGATATGTCACAATTGTCCTTCCATTTGAGCTGGATTCTGAGCAAAATAGTGCATGAGCTTCTAGAAAATTCCTATTCTTTACATTGAATTACAGTAACTGAAAGGAAGAGAAAAGATACTGCATTGTAAAAGGATAATTCTGAAATTTTTATAAAAGTGAAGTGAGCTTACAGTTTTAAAATTGAGAAAACTAACACTGGGTATTATACTATCCTTCACTGAAGCAAAGTTACTACATATTAAATCATACAGT
>VWZD01000910.1:14566-36308 GCA_013396695.1 Sakesphorus luctuosus | reverse complement strand
GGTTCTGGGGGTCCAGGGCTTGGGGTCCCTCCGCTGGACCGGGGCTGTGAGAAGTTACTTGGCTCCGCTCGGGTGGGTCTCCTGGAGAGGGGATCGGAGTGCGCTGTGGTCACTCCACTTTTTGCTGCACCTGCTGCGTCACCCCTTGTTGTCGTCCTCGCCGTGCTGCCTGCCTGGCTCTTCCTGCGGAGAAACTCCTCCGAGTCTCTGGTAGCCGTGGGCCCTGGCACTGCGCGAGCTCTGCCCAGCATTCCTTCCTCCTGCTGCTCCACTTTCTGCGGGCAGCCCTGCTCCCAGGCAGGGAGCTGTCACAGCCGCCCTGTGGCTGAGGGCTGCCCTGGCCGCCTAGTTTTGGATGGGTTTGTTGATATTATACTTTTTCTGCTTCTTTTTTCTTTGCTTTTCAGACTGTGACACCTGACAGCTAGATATGAAACCTTAACAATGCTAATGGAGGCATGGCTAATTGGTATGAGTGGAGCTTCGGCTCAGGCATTGCCGACATGCCGGCCGGGCTGATCCCAGCCCAGCTGATCCTGGCCCAGCCATGCCCTCCGTGAGAACCACGCGAGGCTGCATCTCCTGAGGCACCTGGGCCATGTCTCATCAGGAGATAACAGCAGCAGCCCCAGCTGGGACTAGACAAAGCTAAAGCTGCCAGACACATGCACAGACACCAAGGCGAGGCTTGACTGCAAGTCCATTGCTTTATCTTGTCAGTACCTGTGGCCTCCCCAAGCCCCCTGAGCACTGCTGCCAAACTCCCTGTGAGCAGGGACACCTCTCCAGATCACTCCTCAGGGCTCAGAGACCCTTTACCAGTGTCTGATCTCTTCAGCAAGGTAAGGAGCATTTTGCTTTCAGCCAAAAGTATATTGTGTGCTACAGTTTAATTACTACAAGTGTGTTAAATAGTAGACTGTTTGAAAGCTATTTGAACTAATAAATAATCATTTAAGTGTTTGACAAATCACTCATTAATTACCTGTCAATGATTACTTGATTACCATTTAATTTCTGTTTGATCATTGATTATTTAGAATTTGATTATCACTTAGTCTTTAACAAAATCCTTTCAGTTAACCCCTCAACAGTGACCTTTATTTTCTTGTGACATGAGGCTGTCTCTGCTAGCTGCACAGTGGGAGGTTTTGGCGCTTTCGGGCTTCCATAGAATAGCAAGATCTTGCATGCTTTCCATGCCAGAAAGTCTGGGGCTGTTTCGCTTTTCCTCTCTTTCCTGCAACCTTTATGTTCTGGGTGGAGCATGGCTCCTGTGGTTGGGTCCCAGTAGCCTTGTGGGGAAACTGGCACATTGGGACTACCAGCACTGCTGTAATAGCCTTGTTGAGGAAGTACTTGTGGACTGGTCATCACTGCAGGGCCCTGACAACTGTTGATGTTGCGTGGGGAGACTTTATTTGGTCTCAGAGGCATCTCAAAGTAGTGCTGGTGTCTCCTCTTATGCCTGTGCTCTGGATGTCCTGCTCAGATGTCATGCCCGGAGGGACTGGATGCCCTGGCAGATATGGACCTCCTTGACTTTCTCCTGAAGGATGATGCTCCCTGCCCTGAAATCCCAGGGGAGCAGAATGGTCTACTGGAAGACTGGGGCTTGCCGACACCTGAGGTGAGTTGTCTAGGGGAAGTGACTGCTGAGTTGAGGTTCAGGAGGTTTTTGTCCCTGCTGAGTAAAAGCTGTTCCTCTGCAGCTCTTGGACAAGGAAATGGATGACTTTATCAGCTCACTTCTGAGCCCCTTAGAAGATGAACCAGGCACACTTGATTATTTGCCTGCCAGCAGTGACAGCAGCATTTCTGAGGATCAACATCTGTCCCATTGCCCTGGCAGCAATTTTGCCAACAGAGACATTGTGCAGGTTGATCACAACTATTCCCTCCATCGGCCTGTGCTGGAAAGCGTGAGGTCTGACATGTCAGAAGGAGATGTTACTATTGACCTGGGTGAGTGATGTGTGTAGTCTCTTCCTGTCCTGGGTACAGGCAGAAAAGCACTCCTGCATTGAGATTTTTTTGGATGGGTGCCAGGGAGTGATGAATTGATCCAAGTGTAGAGGCTTTCTGCTGCCACAAAATTGCAGTTTCATGCTACGCAAAGCTGATTGATTGGGTGTTGCCTCACTAAAGCCCAGTACTTGACTCTCCTTTCCTTCCCCAGGGACATGGGTGGGTTTGGAAGACACAAGCAAGACAGTGGAACAGAGCTCTAGTTTCCCCGTTGCTGTTGCTGTGGATGCTGAACCCCAGCTCATGCCTGGAACCATCGTGCAGGTACTGACTGTCATGCCTGTGTACCCCAGCCTTTGCTTTTGCTCACATCTCTCCTCTTCTGACTTGGCTTCTGTGAGACCTGTCTCTGAGGGGAAAGCATGGTGCTGCTTTGGGAGAGTCCTAATCTCGTTCCTGTGTGTTTGCTGCATGCCCTCCCTGCCCTGTACTTTGCATTCTCAGCATGTGTGTTTTCACTGTTTTCTAGTCTGATTTCCCAGAGCTAGTCCTGACAGAGGAGGAGAAGCAGCTCCTGAAGAAAGAAGGTGTTACTTTACCAACATGTCTGCCACTGACCAAAGTGAGTTCTTGCTAGAGCCAAACAGACTTGGACCAGTCAAATATGTCAGCTAGTGCGGGGGTTTGAAAACACAGGACAGCGCCTTGCTGAAAATATTAGTGTCCAGGTGCTGTGTTCAGAACAGTGTGCATCAGGGGTTGGTGACCTTTTCCTCCTTTTGAGTCTGGGGGTGTCCACATGCACAGAAACTTCTGCTGTACTACTCAGGTAAATACAGTACTGCTGCTGTCAGTCTCCACACTCATGACTGCTTGCAGGAGGCAGATACATCACAAATACATCCAACCCCTTTTTTTCCTGCTTGCCTAGTGGCTTGTGAGGTGTGTGGTTTTCATTTCCCTTTGGTCTGCCTCACTTTTACTACACTATGGAAGCTGCTGGTTACATGAGCAGCCAGAGTTTGCCTTGCAGTTCATTTAGTNGAAGGTGGGATTGCCAACACCCTGGGATTGCTGTTAACAAGAAATGACCTTGCAGGCTGAAGAGCAAGTTCTGAGGAAAGTGCGTCGTAAGATCCGGAACAAGCAGTCAGCTCAGGATAGTCGTCGCAGGAGAAAGATCTATGTGGATGGCCTGGAAAACAGGTATGAGCACACAGCAGCGTTGTTCACTACTGACAGGACACGTAGGTTCTTTAGGGGTCCTTGGCAGAATGATGATGGCGCTGAATCATGGTTTCAATTACTTTCTTTTTGAAATCTGATTTCTTACCATGTTATGATTAGTATAGCCAGAAATTGTGATTTAGAATGGCACAGGTGTTCTACAAGCAGAAATGATGTAGTACAATGTATAAGCAGCATAATACAGGATTTACCGTACTACTTAATTTAAAATTTCTAGTCACCTACTGCCTAATGCAACTTAGGATTTTTATTCACCTGCACCCTTTGCAGATTGGGTTGGATTTTAATACATGGTTTTCCGTATCAATATAATGATAATAACAGACTCAAAAATTTTGTAAAAAAATACGAGTCACTCCCTCAGTCTTGGGAGGAAACAGGCAATGGTGGAGGTGTCCCTGGCGAAAGGGGTCCTGGGTCTTGCTGTCTAGCAGCAGTTCTAGTTCAAGTTTCCCCTTAGCACTTGTAATTGCTTGATTTTGTGGACAGTGCATTCTGTGCTGTTGTGCTTCCCTGTGCTGTGACAGGGCTGGCTGCGTGCCTAGGACCTTCAAGGCTGGTAAGGGAAGGGAGTAACAAGCCTAGTGCCCAGGAACCTTGAGGTAATCAGAGAGGAAAAGGAGAAATCTGTTTGGTTTGGTACTTGATGCACAGGACCTTCAGGGCGTGATAATGAGGAGATGAGAACAGATATGTGACCCGCTTGGTCACAGTGAGGCTGTTCCCCTTGTACATGGCCTTAGTTGGGCTGGGAGCAAGGAGTGCCTGTTACAAGCTGCTGTGCTGTTCTGCTGCTGGGCTTTTGCCACCCTGGGCAGAAAGTGTGGTTGACCCTGTGGGGCAACAACTTTCTGCAGAGGGTTCAGAATCTCAGGACATAGCCTGCCTGGCTCTCTTATATTTGGATATGGTCCAGAGCATGCTTTCTTCAAGCTAGGTGGCTGACCTGCCAGAGCCAGTGTGTGTTTTCCAGGTCAGGCTAGTTTGCAATATAGCCTGAAGACACAAATCTGCAGAGCTGGTGTGTTGCTAGGAGATAACATCCTTATGGTTTAGTCTGGTGCTTTTCTGCAGGACCAGGCAGAGCTTCACCCCTCACCAAATCTGGTGTGAGGTATCACTCTCTGACCTTTGCTGCAGTTGGTACCAGGTAGACACCAGGACCACTTTTTCCTGCCCCAGACACCCAGAGGTGGTGGCTGATTCAGTGAGGAAAGATCCTGGTGAAGTTCCTACTGTTGACTAACAGAGCCTCTCTGTTTTATCCTGGTGCTGTTCTTCTTTCTTGGAAAGGGTGGCAGTCTGTACCGCTCAAAATCATGAACTGGAGAAGAAGGTTCAGCAACTGCAGAAGCAGAACATGTAAGTTATTGTTGGATGTGGCAGGAGTTGTGGTGGGGAAGACTCTTCCTCTGCTGGGGACTGTGACCTGTCCCTGGCTGCAAAGGGTAGAGCGAACCCTGCAGCCCTTGGTTCAGCTGCTTTGCTAACCTGCATTGCCTGCTCTCCGGCCAGGTCTCTGCTCAGGCAGCTGTGGAAACTGCAGACCCTGGTGAGGCGATCCACCCCTAAAACTACCAAAAGAACAACCTGCACCATGGTAAGTGGTTTCAGCCCCGGTATCTGTGAAGGGGACTTTGTTGTCCTTACAAGTTTGGATGAGAGCTGTTTACTGCAGGCAGTGGTGCCTATCCATCTGTGCTGAGATCTGTGCTGATCCTTCTCTTTCTAGATTGTGGTTCTGTCCTTCTGCCTCATTCTCTGCCCCAGCATCCGCTCACCTGGGAGCATAGAGCCACAGCTAGTGCCCAAAGGTGAGTGCTCAGGTGAGGGCTGAGGCATGGCTTCAGGTGCAGTGCTGCTCTCCAGGTCACAGCACCTTCCTCAAAGACAGCCTGAACTCTGGGACACCTCCAGCTCGGCAGCCCCTTGCCTGGGGTGACAACTAGGTTTGGCTTTGCTGTCCTGCCCAGGCTCTGGACTCCTTGGCGCTGTTGCAGAGGCCTGACTGGGAGCAAGGCCCAGGGCCAGGGGCGGTGCAAGGACTGGAGAGATCCGGTCCCTCTTGGAGGACAAGCTGTGCTTGTGCCTGGCAGCTGTGCAGCATCCTCCCCGCCTCCCCTGGGAGGATGAAGCCCTAGTTGAACAGTTTGTCCTCTCTCCTGTGCTCTGTGGTGGCTCCATGCTTGGAGCTGGAGAGTTAGAGGCTGAAAATTACAGGACTGGCTGTACCTCTCTTACAGTGCTGTCACGGCAGATCCGCGAGTTCCCAAACCACGAAGCACCTGATGTGCAGCAGGTTGCTGAGCTGGAGGGCTTCAGCCCAGAGCCTGGGGACTCTTCGCTGTCAGGCAACCTCAGTCAATCGTGGGAAGAGGGGCAAAGTCCACTCAACCCCAGTCCCAGGTCTTTCAACAGCAACTCATCCTCTGACCCTCCAGCAGCAGCAAACTCCGAGCTGGGCCCTTCCAAGAGTGACCCTTTGCCAGCAGCAGTGCTGGTGCCCTGGAAAGCCAAGGGTCAGGAGTGGGTGGAACACCCTGACAGAGTTCTCATCCAGCAGCACCATGCCAATGAGATGTGACCACTGCTGCCTCCTTGGGGTGATGCTGGGCACCCCAATGTGGGGCAAGGACAGAACTGCATTAGTAGCTAATCTACCCAAGCAGTTTCTTCTGAATACTCCCCCAATTGCCAGCACTGCAGAGGGTTTACCAGAGAGAAATTGTTCTGACACTGTAGCAGTAGACAGATCAGGAAGTTCTGGAAACTTCACTATGGTTGCTGATGTGGCTTGCAGCCCAGAGTACATGTGGTGGCTTGTGGGGATGGGCTGTGGAATGAAGGGTGAAGGCGGTTGGGTCTGTGGTGCCCATGCTTGGTCTGATTGGATACAGCTGCTGGTGAAGGCTGCTGCCCTCCTTCTTCCCTGCCCGGCTGAACAGGCACCTCTTACTGTGGGTGGTGGCTGCATGCATCTCTCCCATATCCCTTCTTCATGCTGCAGTGTTGCCTGACTTCTAGGTGTGAGGTAGCGAGTTGACCCTCACAGTGAGTAGGTCCTGCCTCCCACTGCGACAGACCCAGTGTGTCGCCTGTTCCTGCTAGCTTTTGAGCCATGGCCACAGCTCCCAGCCTGGCTGGAGGAGGTAATGTGGAGTCCTTCCTGAGCCATGTATGCTGTTTGCCTACCATAAGGGCTGAGGCTTTCACATCCTGCGGGCTTCTGGGCCTCAGGAAGCAGGCATGCCTTGAGCCAGACTGCTGAGGCAGCATGGAGCAGAGAGCAGCAGAGATGCTTGCTCTTCTGAAGGCTTTCCTGGCCACAGGACGGTTTCAAAACCATATCCTCATGTGCCGAAGCCTTGCTGTGCTGGCTGGTGATGCAGTCAACTGGTTCTGGTTGCTCCCCAGGGCTGAGCAGAAACACTGAACTGGTGAGGAGTGTCTTTCCTGAAGTGCAGCTTAGTGGTACCTGTAGATTAATCTCCTCATCCTACTTCAGGACATTTCATATAGTCATATAGAATGGTTTGGGTTGGAAGGGACCTGTGAAGGTCATCTAGTGGCATTCCCCCTGCAATAAGCAGGAACTTCTTCAACTGGATGATAATAATAATAGCTTGCTTATTAATAAAGTCTAAATAAATATTAACGGTGTGTGACTGTGTCCTCTGTGGTTGTTTTGGTGAGGTGCTGGGCTGCTGGGTGAAGGCTGAGGGCTGCGGCTGGGCCTGGGAGCCTCGTGAAAGGAACCCAGGGCAGGCTGTGGTCTCACTGTCACAGCTTGATGAAGGGGAAGGAAGGTACGCTGCCGTCCCGCGGCTGCGGCTGTGCAGGAAGTCTTGTTGAAGCACGGCATGGGTCTGCAGGGCTGTTGCTCTGCTCTCACCGTCTTTCAAGGGTACGACAACACTCTTGGAGAAAAGTGTGTGTGGCGAGCCCCCCGCGCCCACCGTGCACACCCAAGCCGGCAGCGCCGCGGAAGCAGCAGCTTCCCCAGTAGGAAGCGCGAGGAGCCGCTGTCAGCCCCGCCGCTGCTTTCGTAACGGGGAGCTGCACAATCGCAGGAAGTGGAGCAGAGCCAGGGTGCTGCAACAGCCCTGTCCCCTTGGCCAGCCAGGGCCGCCGCGAGCGCCCTCCCTTCTGCGGAGTTGCTAAATCCGGGCTAGGTCCTGGGACTGGCTGGGATCACTAGGTACACGGGAGGGGCTAGCAGACCCCAAGGTCAGGCTGATTATTGCCCCATCCTCATTCTAGTTTCATTTTTTGTAGTTCCAGGCAGGGGTGTGTAATGCCCGTCCCCACTTTAATTTCACTTTTTGCAGTTCAGCGCCGGGGTGAGTAATGCCACTGATGTCACATGGGGTCCCTGGCCCAGCAATAATGGATATTGAATGAGTCATCGGAAGTAATACATGGTGGTGCTGCCAGCAAAGTAGGGAGCAGCCGCTGGAGCTGCTGTTTGCCTGGGGCTGATAGGATCAGCTCTCTGTACCAGGCTGGCTTGCTTGGCCAAATGTCAACAGGGCATACAGCTCTAAGAGAGTGGGCAGGGAGCCAGGATCTGGGAGTTCTAAGGGTGGTTACATCGTGATCTCAACCCCCGGCGACAGAGGTCTGCTATTTTATATTGATTTCTGTGTCCTCGTGCCTGTCCCACAGTGAGCAGCCCTGAGCTGGTGAGTGGAAGAAAGCTCAGCCTGGACCTCATGCCTTGGATTAAGGGGAAACAATGATAAAAGTGTCCATAAGGAGTTCTTCAGCTGAGGACCTTGTAACATCAAGCAAAGGAGCAGGAGGCACCTGGTGTTCCTGCCACTCTCCTCCTTGCTACAGTTCCTCCATGTTTTTTCCTTGCACACCGCAGGGATCAGAGCCTAGGCTGTGTGTGCATCAGCACCGATTACACACATCACTCACGCTCTGCGTTTGGTCAGTGTTATGGTCCCTGTTTGCCTTCCCCACTGTGTTCTCTGTGTTACACCAAAGGTCAAACTGTACCTTGCTCGTGGCCCAGCAGGTGCCTGTGTCTACATTGTGAGAGCACACTGACAGACTGGAAACATGGGCCTTTCAGGGCAAAATATTTTGCTCAGCTCTTGGCAAGTCCCATATGGGTGTTGCTGAATGGCTCTTTTGTGCTTGGTGACTCCTTGAGTGTTGATTGCGCCATCTCCTTTCCATGGCAGTAATGTATGGAAAATTGTGAAAGCATGAAATGAAATTTGCCTCCCATTGCTGAGGAAGGCCTGGGCTGTGCAATCAATACAAAATACTTCCTGATCATGGCATTAAGGAGTCAGGTTTCTCCCCTATTTTACATGAATCAAAGTTTCTTGTAGAGATGGGAATTTCAGTCTCTAGTAGAAATAAAACATACCTTTCTTTTCAAAGAAAAACTAAACCCTGTGTCAGCATCAATCCTATTTTTATCCACTAGCACCAGCTGCTGGATATTGGTGGAAACAGAAAAACGAGCAGAAATGTGAAAACTGGTTTAAAAAGCATCTGGAAAAACAGCAATGGAGCCACTGCCTCCTTTCAGCTCCCACAGCTGGGCATCTCAGCCCTGGGCCAGTTGAACCCCCAAGGAATCATGCTGGGAGCACTTGGCAAGGTGTCTAAGGCAGAAAGCAGAGAGGCTGAGCTGTGATTCCCAGAAAAGTCCAGCCAGGGCCAGATGCACCTTTCCCTCTCTTCCCTTGGCTATGCTTGGACATCAGGGGCTTGGCTGGAGATCTCCACCTATGCATTACTCAGAGAACACAGGTGTGCCAAGGGGTCTTTTAGGGCAGGGCATTTGGGAGCTTTCCCCAGCTATGGAATGGGAGGGCAGTTGGCAGCCAGCCACTGCTGTGTATCCGCTGGGGCTGGGAACAGGAGACTGCCGTCTCTGCAAAAGCCATTTGCAGCTACTCCATGCATTCAGCTACCTGAGAAACTTCCTCTGCGCTGCTCACATGGGGAATGCTCTGCCTGAAGCCTGCCCTGCAGCCCTAGGACATGCTGGCCATGGCAGCACACCGAGGCTGTGCCTTATCCTGCTGCCCGGTTACAGCCCAGTTTGTTCCTCACCCCTGGGGACATCTGGGAGTGACACTGAGGGACATGTTACCCAGGGCACAGCAGCAGGATTGCAGGCACAGCACTGCTGCACACTGGCAGGATGGGGACATGGTACAGCCCTCATCTCCAGGGACCCTGCTGCCCACAGCCATGCAGCATGAAGTGGAGGGAGGGTGGCTGTGAGGCAAGACAAACCTCATGGGTTTGAGGCAAGGCAGAAAACAGAGCTAAGCCCTGCATCCCCACAGAAACCTTTTATTTTGCATCTAGTGAACTTGCCTGAGAAAGCATGAACCTGTGGGCTGAGAGCTGCTCAAGTGTAGCACGTCAGTGTGGGTAGAGCCTGCCTGTGAGAAGCACCAGCTCCCTGTGGTCCTGAGCCTCCTGGATTTCCCCACTTGCTGTTATTTTATCCGTGTGAAGATGCTTGTGCCAATCCTGCAGAAAACACCAAATCACTGTGCTTCACCCAGGTGGGGTCACTTATGCTGTGGAGGGTATGAAAGGTGAAAGCCAAGGAGGGAGCAGGAGGATGCTGAGTCAGATACTCCAGGCTCCAACAGCAGAGACTGCATCAAGTGCTGGCACCTTTTCCTCCTCTCCTGCCACAGAGAGTGGAAGGAGGGTCGTGGTGGGGGCCCATAGTGGTCAGACCCTATCCTAGGGTCTACCACTCTGAGGCACATCTGGCCTACAGGAGCTGACCATGTTACAAGGGTGCTCCTTACCACCCTGCTCAGCACCAGTGACCAACCAATTTAACCCTCATGGTCCTACCATGCTTCATCCCAGGGGCTTTTTCCCTCCTCCAGCCTGGGATGCAGGAGAGCTTAGCACAGCAATGACTGAGATCCAGCACTCACCAGGTGGCTTTCCAGTCCTCAGTGGGACTGTCAGTTGCCTCTCGGAGGAGCCACAGGGCATGCAGGATCTCCTCCCCATTGGTGCCCACATAGCACTGGCCCAGGAAGACAGCTGTCTGGTCTGTCTCTGAGTCTGGAAGGATTTGCAGTCACATGAGTTGGGCAGTGAGGCACAAGGCCACTGCTCTGTGTCCTGCTGGCCTCCCGGCTACAGAGTGATGTACCCCTCCTGCCCTACCTTGGAGCCGCCAGTGCACGGTGAAGGAGAAGGTGGGCTGTGGAACTGATTCTGCATCTTGCTGGGACCCCTCCAGTGGTGAGGTGGGGACTTCAGAGTCACCAGTGGCAGGACCAGGCAGGTAGGAACCAGAGAATCTGCCATCCTTGCTGAGGGTGGACACAACCATTCGGCAGCCGGTGTCGCTCCGCCATGATCCGGAGAGGAGGCACTGCAAGGACAATATGAGGCTTGGGGGTGCCTGGGCAGGCAGAGGGACATCCTGCTCACACACCGCCACTCTGGCTATTCCAAGAAATGCCTGCAGCACTGGGTGGTGCCACAGACCCGATGTGCTTCCGGCATTGCCACCTCAGTGTGAGTGTCATGACTTAGCAGTGATTGCCTTCGGCCCAGCTGCTGCTAGGTGTGGTTTGATGCACTCAAGGGAGAGCAGATCGCCATGCTAAAGCAGCAGATGTACTGCTTTCCATGTATGCTTGGTGGGAAAAGAGGATTTTTCTGGGGCATGGCTCCGTTTGCTTGTCTCTGGATGATTCCCTCAGTGAGGAGCATCCTTGCAGGAGCAGTCCCTCTCTCCCACCCTTGCCACTGCTTCCCTCAGCTCTGCATAGTGCTGGCCCCACCAGATCCAGCAGCCTGGCTCTCTGTTTGGCTCTGCAGCCCCAGCAGCATCCTGGGGGTCTAGCAGCATGCCAGCACCATGTCCCCCCCATCACCCATCCCCATACCTTTCTGTCTGCAGGCACAACACATGCTGCCAAGGCCAGGGTGAGGACCATGGAAAAGGCACCGCTCCCCATGGCGACAGGACTGCTGAGCCCGGCACAGCTCCCCGTCCAGCCCCCTTTATAGGGCTGTAACTAGATCTCCACCAGCCCCAGGCTGGCAGCCACGGGGGGAGTGTCCTAATGTCAGGGTGCCTGGGACAGGCAAGGGAGGTAAGGAGGTCTGCATGACCTGGTCAGTGCTGGAGAAATGCAGGGATGAGCACGGTTTGCAGAGGGTCAGGGGCACAGATATTTTATAAGGCACTTATAGCAGCCTAGAAAACACCAATAACACCCATGGGAATCTGACTCCTGTGCATGCAGGCTGGAAATTATCACCTGTTTAAACATTTGCCCTCTCTCTGCTTGGCTGATGCCACTGCCTGAGCAGGGTGTCACCCAGGTGGTGCCCGGACACCTTTGGCAAGGGCCAGCTGTAGCAGCTGCAGTGCTGCACAGAAGGGAAGACGCTGCTTGACTTCTGCTTTAGTAGCAATGATATTTCCGCAGCATACTCTGTGTATCAGCTGCTGATTGCGATGCTTTTGTTTTTACTTACTGGGAGTTAGAGGAAGAAGTAACCACAGTGAGATACTGAGGTCTTAGCACGTGTTTGCTAAACACACACTGCATGATAACAGGATTGTATTCACACCTCTTCCTTGTATCAGTAGCTCTAAAGGGCTTTGGATGTACAAAATGCAGCTTACACTTGCACCAAAAAGAGCTGACTTAAGTTTGCAGGTGTCCACAGAGGCAAATAGAGCAGCCCTGCCAAAATGTGGTGGTAGAGAAGGGTAAAATCCCTGGGTGTAACGCAGGTGGCTATAAGAGATGGAATGGGACAGGGTGGGAGCTTTAACTTGTGCACATTTTACTTGGGGTGCTGTACACCACAAAGAGAGCACTTAACCAATATTTCATATCTACTGATAATGTTACCTCTATCATGCCACCCTACTGAGCATGGAGTGCTTGTACTGGAAAGAGTCTGGTGGGGATGGATATGAGGGCAGTACAAGGAATCCAGCTGTATTCAGCATGCTGCTGGAAGCTCTGCTGCCATCAAGCAGGTGGGAAGTGATGACACAGGGTGGAAGGCTGGGTTAAGATGAGGTGGGAAATGTGCCGAGGGAGGTGGATGAGTGGGATCAGGAAGAGACCCAGATGTCCCCGGGGAAGGGCAATGGATAGCTATTGCCTTAGCAGGGGTATCCGTGTGGAAAGAAGGGGTAGCAAAGGCAGATTTTTAAAGAAGGAAACCACAAGAGATGGTTTTCAAGTTTTATTTTCATCTAAGAGGCAGGTTTTGCTTGCCTTGTTGGTAGGCCAGGCTGCAGCCAGACCATCCTGTCATGGGGCCAGGGAAGACACATCCTCACAGGATGGGGAAAAGCTTGGCAGGATCTTTCCTTTTACAGTGCGTTTGCGTGTGAAGACATTTCTGCCCACCCTGTGAGAAGAAGAGAGTTCCCATGGGATGACCCACACAAATTGCCCACTCAATGCTGCCAGTGCCGACAGGCACTAAATGCCCCCAGCTTTCGTCAAGCAGATACCAGGTGTCCCTGTGCAGGGTAAGCCCTTTGGCAGGACACAGTGGCATTCCTGTTGGCAAACCCATGTGACAGCATTCCTAGGAGTGGTCCCCTCGTTTCAGGGGGCTGCTCATCCTCAGTGGTCCTCTCCAGGACCCTGTTGTGGAACTGCTGCCACCCATGTCCCCACAGTACCTCGTGGCTTTCGAGTCCTCCTTGAGAGACCCAACAGCTTCACGCAGCAGCCACATGGTGGTCAGTGTCTCCTTTCCACCTGAATCCACAAAGCATTGCCCCACAAAGGCGGTTGTGGCATCTGTGAGGAAGCACTTATTGGGAGACCTATGGGGAAACTGACCACTTCCCCTTCCCCATTGTCTTCCCAGAGGCAGCTGTGTTCCCACTCCAATGGCCACACACCCACCAAACCCGTACTGGGGAGGGTCCTGCCCTTCTCCTGTGTCTCCTTCAGACAAGGCAAGATCTGTATTACCACGTCCCCAGAGCCCTATCAGCATCTGGACCCACTGTGGTCACCCCAGGCTGCCTTGCTGGGATGAGTGGTATGATGGTGGGTGAGGAGGGGCTGCCCTGTGCAAGCCCAGCATTGCCCCTTAGCCCCACACTGAGCAGGTGTTACTGCCCAGCTGCACCAAAGCATCACCCGGCAGAATTCCTGGCAAAAGAAAATTTGTGCCACACCATCTCCAGGTGTCCCAGGACTTACTGGAGAACTTGTCCCAGCGCACAGTAAAGGCAAAGGTGGGCCAGCCTCCTTCACCAGGTTGCTGCTGGATGCCCTTCAGGGGGGAGATGTGGGCACAGCCACTGGAGAGGGTGACCCGTGTGAGGTATTTTCCCTGGAAGTCCCCGTTGTCCCTCAATGCCGAAATCTCCATCAGTGAATCCTGCTCATTCCTCCACAGCCCACTGAGCTGGCACTGAAGGGATAGAGTCACATGCTCTCTGTTCTCAAACATGGCTCACATGGGGTCCCCATCCCTACTGCTGCCCCACAGCTGGAACCACAAGCTCTGCTGTAGTTGCAACTGCAGGGCATGGCCCTTCTTGACCCCAGTTTGAGGAAATGCTGCTGGCTGCTGAGTAGATGGTGGAGGAAGGCCAGGATGTCCCAGCCTGCTGGCGAGCACAGTATGCTCGCAACAGACCCCAGGAGAGGGAGGACCCCTGTGTACTGTACCCCTGGGCAAAGATCATGTGGGAAGGGTGCCCAGAGCATGGTACATCCATGCACAGACCCTGTGGGAAGGGATGCTCCATGCATGCGTGATGTCCCAGTCACATATCCTATAGGAGGGTATGTCCCATGCATGGTGTCCTAGACACATCCCATGAGAAAGGATGCTCCATGCATGGTGTCCTGGACACCTAACCCATGGGAGGGGGTGCCCCATGCATGTGTTCCAGACATACATCTTGTAGGAGGAGTTGCCCTGTGCATGGTGCTCCGGACATGTATCCCATGAGAGGATGCTCTATGCATGGTGCCCCAGGCACAGACCCCATGTGAAGGGCTGTCCCTTGCATGGTGCTCCCAGGCACACACTTCAAGGGAGGGAGTGTCCTGTGCATGATGCCCATGTGGGAGTAAATCTTCCTGGAGCTGATACCAGGTGTCTGGGGGTGACCTGGAGATACCCTGCTCTCTGCCTGGACTGGGTGCCTGCAGAGTTTTCCTGCTTGTCCAAGCCTAAACTGGCATTCAAGAGAGAACCCCTGTCTGCCCACGCTGCATTCCACTGCCATGTCTGCCATGCTCCCATTGTCACCCATGTCCGTACCTTCCTCTCTGCAGGGGCAACACGCAATGCCACGGCCAGAGTGAGGACCAGGATGAAAGTGCCGCTGTCCATGGCTGGGGCGCTGCAAAGTGCCTGGCACAGCTCCCTCTCCTGCCCTGCATCCCAATCCCCTTTATAGAGTTGTAACCCGAGTCCCGCCGGCAGCGGGCTGGCCACCGCGGGGCGAGTCGCCCGATGTCAGCGTGCCCAGGGCAGGCAAGGAGAGGAGGTCTGCGTGACCTGGGCAGCGCTGGAGGAACGTGGGGATGAGCACGGCTGAGAAAAGAGGTGGGAACACTGGAATGATTTACATATCCTCCGTCCAAGAGGCTCTGTCAACCTGTTCCTTGCTCAGTGTTGGAATCTGGGAGCAGGCATGGCCTGACTGCCACTATCCCACTGCCACTGACCCACAGGGCTGCAGCAGGCACAGTCTGACCAGCACTGCTCTGCTGCACTGAAGAGTGGTGTGTCTGCCCACAGGGATACATTCCCAAGACCATCCTCTCCTGCATTATAAGTGTCTGCTGCTGTTTCTAAGTTGTTTTTCCTTCTGGCTGTGCTGGGCTTTCCCTGGGTCTGGGACCTGTGACTGTCACTGCAGTAGGAGCTCTTGAATTTATCCTTCTAAATGCAGAAGGGCTTTCCTGCAATATGTATAGATGTTAAAATTTGCTTGTCCTCATGGGAGGGGATGCCCTGTGCACGGTGGCCCCTTGGACACCATGGAAGGTGATGACACATGCATGGTGCTTTGAGGCTGGGCAGGGCCCTGCCTGAACCCTCCCAGCAAGTTTCAAATGGTATGAGACTGTACTGGACATGTGCATGTGGCCAAGGGTTCTCAAACTGCCTGGACTTTGCATAAGGAGACAGCACAGACACATCCTCTAAACCAGGTGAACATGTTGCTGCCAGTGCTCCAGAGGAAGCCAGAGGTGGCATCTGGCTGCATCCAGGTCAGGTGGAACCTCTCTAGCCCTTGCCCAGTACATGGGATGAGATTTGATTTGAGAATCCTCCTCATCTTTCCCTGGCTTGAAGACATAAGGAAGACCACTCTCTTCCCACTCAAGGGAACAGGTTCTGGCAGTGCCTGTGTTCAAATTACACTTTGTTTTTAACTAAGAACTTATAGATCTGCTCTCAGCTTCCATCTCAGGGACTTTCTCCAGAAGTCCATGGGGTCCTGGTACCATTGCTCCTCACTTTCTTCCCAGCTGGCTCCCAGCACCCACCTTCTGGGCTCAGTGCTCCCCTGTGGGCTCCAGGCAGCAGCCATGGGTGCAGCCCCAGCACAGAATAGGGATGGAGAAGTGTCCTGTAACCCACCCACTGGCTTCCAGTCATTCTCATGTGTCAGCCTCACCCTGGATGATCCATGTTGTCTTCAGTATTTCCTCATCCATGGAGCATTGGCCCATGGAGGCGGTGATGGAGTCTGCAGTTTGTGAAAGAGTGGGATGAGAGAGTGTTGGGATGGGGCTGTCTCTCTTAGGCAAACAGCTTTCCAGTTTATGAGTGGGAAAGGCTGCATATGGGTGGGTGATATTTCCCTCCCCAGCATCCTGTTCTGCTGAGACCAGGGGCATGGCAGTGAACAGGTGTGGGATATGCTGGGCTGGTGGGATGAGCCCAGCTGAGACTGCATCCAGCTCTGCCCCACCTCATCCTGGGCAAGATGTGCCAGGGGTAGGGACAAGGAGGTGCCACCAGCCAAGCAACTCTGGTATTGGGGATGGGTGAGCCCTGGGAACCCCATGGTGAGGCAGGTGACCATCCAGAACACCACAGGGAAGGGTAGAAAGTTCTAGGGACACTGTAGAGAGAGAATAGGGCTTGGGACAGCAGAGGAGAAAGCAGGGGATTAACAAACATACTGCAAGGAAGTGCAGAAGAGTATCAAGGACATCACAGGAAGGGCAGGGAAACTGGGGACATCACAGAAAAGAACAGGGAAACTCTGACAACATAAGAGGAAGGCTGGGAAAGGAGAAGCACCAGAAAAGCTCCAGTTCACAGTGAAGCAGAAGGTGGACTGGCCCTTCTGTTTCACTGTGTGTCATTTGCAGTGGTGACACCCAGACCTCATTCATGGTGGCTGTCATGGCTGTGTGGTAGGAGCTGGCAAAGTTGCCTTTTCTGTTCATGGGCAAGATGGTCATGTTGGAGCCCAGGTCACTGATCCTGTGCCCAGTCGAGGTGCACTGGAGTGGAAAGGACTCAGCACTAGCTCTGCAGCACAATCTGGGTGTGGGCAGGGTGGCAGGAGTGAGTAACCCTATGAGCCATGGAAAGAAATCTGGACAAGCTACAGGTTCCTCATCCACCCAAGGGATTATACTGCCAAGTGTGATGAGCGCAGCCGTGAGCTGCGGAGGCAGAACTCATCTAGGAGGGTTCCCTGGTTCCAAACCAGCCCCAGGATGGGCTGAAAACATGGCCAAGGAACTTCTCTGTCCTCTCAGGATGGCTGACTGTGCTTGGCAAGGCTGCAGCTGAAACTGGGCCATGAAGAGAGGTGAAGAAGCAGAGCGTGATGTGTAGTCCTGACCAGAGGACCATGCAGAAATGGTGGCGGGGATGGGAGCTATGTGTCCTCACTCGTAAGTGAAGTTACAGGCTTAAAGATCAAATTTACTCCTTTGCCATTGCTGCAGTGTGGCTGGGTACCAGGTTTTGCCTGTGTATACACCCGAACCCTTAGAGTCCTTGAATGACCTGGGAACTCTCTGCCTCCATCTTCTTAGGTGGTATGACAGCTACACTGAGACAGATGTGGAGCACCAAGATGTTCACTGTTGAGACATTTGTAAACGGTCAACAGGAACAGTCCCTGAAGAAATGGTTGCATAGAACAGTTTTCCGTATGTGGTTAAGACATGTAAGTGCTGGAGGACCTCTGCAATGGAGACTCCTTCTGCATTCTAACAATGACTGTCTGTTTGAGGGATTTGATCCTTATGCGAGCATCACCCCGTGCCAAGATCCTAATTAACTGGTTTTGATTTTTTTCTTTTTTTAACAAATACATTATGTATGAACACATGACACAGACATGTCAGCAGCTGTATGCTGCATGTGATTATAGAATCATACAATCATACAATCATAGAATCATAGAATCAATTGGGTTGGAAAAGACCTCCGAGATCATCAAGTCCAACCCTTGGTCCAATTCCAGTCCAGATTCTGGATGCCTCCTGCCTCCACCTGCTCTCCCTGACCCTAAGGGCATTCACAGTATGTGTATAACCCCGACCAAGTCTTGTCATGCAGCAGAAACAGTGGGGTTTCCTCCCAGAGGGAAGTCTGCACTGGGGCTGAAGAGACTTCCTACTGTTCACCTTTGTCTTGCTGATGAGCCCGTGATGGAAGGAGGCAAATAAAGCTGTGCAGACCAGCACTCTGAGCAGGTCGTCCAGCTGGTCCTGCATCCCAGTGCTGATGGATGATTAACACCCATGGGGAAGCATCCTCAACCTTAGCCTCTCTCAGATGCCTGCAGGTACCCCCCAGCACACAGCACCCCATAACCAGACACCTCAAATCCAAGAAGCTGGATGCATTGCAGCCTTGCTGGGTGCCCTCAGATGGGGACTGGCCTTGCAAACAGCTCTGCCAGCCAATGCTCACTGCATTTCTCACCAGCACCATGGCTGCCTGCAGGGGTTTGCAGGATGCTCAAACTCTGGTCAGTACTGCTGCCTGGCTGGAGCACCCCAGAAATGCCTCTGGAGAGTGCTGCCCTGGGGAAATGTTGGCATGAAGGCAATAACAAACTCAGGAGGATGCATGCAGGGAGGGTGCAGACTTTACGGGTTGCCCCACTGCTGAGCTGGCCCTGCTTCAGGGTGAGAACAGAGTCCTGTGGTGCCTCTGCCTCCCACTTTCCCAGTTCTCATTTTCCTCTAAAGCATGTAAAAAGCTGTGCAGATAAACACATGCATAACAGAGGGCTAGTGTAAAGGCATTCTGACCAGAAAGGCTGTAAGGGAACTGAAGGAGCTGGAGAAATGCCAGAGAGGCACTAAGAAGGGAACAGCAGCATGACTAGAAGCGGAAGATGAACCCCAAGGGGAAAGATGTGAGAAGCAAACCACATGCAAGTCTGCAACAAGGCAGGCTAAAACACAGCGCAGGTGGCAAACTTGCTAAAGCCACAGATGCTGTTAGCAAAGCTCTCCCACAGCATTTGTGGCAGGAAAATCAGGGGAGCCGTGGGTGGTGGCAGCACCATCAGCTCTGTCCTATCCTTAGGCTCCTCAAATCCCAAGGCAGCATGCCAGCTCAGGGCACGCAGTACTGTTCCAGGTTATTTTGAGAATCAATGGCACAAGGGCTAAGTTTCAGATTCACATCCAGAGCTATTTCTTGGAAATCATTTGTTTTGGCTGAAATGGGTGTCTAAGGCAACGATGGCATGCACTGCCCATTATGGTAGTATAGTCCATCAGGCGGAGCTTTGGGGCTGGATTTGTTACTCATCTGCTTTGCAGTAAATCACATGTTCCCTTAGGAAGAGTTTTAGGACAGGATGTACTGCAGCTACTGGTACTGTGCTGCTGGTACAGAGCAGTCCTTGCTGCTTTCCAGGACTATAGACACTGTCAAGACCCCTCACCTCCCTGCTCAAGGGCTGTCTCAGACCCAGGGGTCTCATAGCCAGATTTTTGGGGTGCAGAAGAGCTTCCCAGCCTACCCTCCCACCACACTCATGAGGTTTTGAGCAGAAAAAAAACATGTACTGATCACATTGTCAAAGGGTCACTTTGGGAATCCACCATCCTGTTCGGGCTGGAGAAGGGGATTTCTTGGGGCCAGTCTCTTCACAGAAGAAAAGACTGAGAGTTTCATCCTGCACCCACTGCAGTGGCTTAGCCCAGCTTTCCCAGGACATATCCACAAACTGCACAAGGTTTGGTTTAAATGAAAAATATTTACTTTTATTTAGTACTTTTTGGGATATCTTCCTCTGGAGTGGATAATACCAGCAGGTGCTGGTACACATTGGTCTGGCTGTGGGGACTCCTGGTCTGCCAAGCTTGATGTGAGATAGTTCTTCTTTTCAGCCCACACGATTGAAGATGTTGTGGCCAGTCCTGTGAGGAAGCAGTAGCCTGTTGGTGCCCAGCTGGCAGAGGGGTAGGGATCTCAGGTGGACTGGGTGTTCTTTGGCTCACCTGGTGGCCTTCCAGTCATTGGGCTGGGAGTTGACCTTCTCCCGCAGTAGCCAGGAGGTCTTCAGGACCTCGACCCCATTGTCCTCTGTGAAGCACTGGCCCACAAAGACAGCTGTGGAGTCTGGAGTAGTGATGGCTATTAGCATCCCAGTGGGACCCCAGCTGATTTTGGGGCTTCACAAGCACTAGTAGATTTAATGCTTGTGGAGCTCGAGAGTATGCTGATGTTTGCAGGGAAATGCTGTGTGGCAGAGATGCTGTGAAAGGAACTCTTGGAGCTGTGTCACCCAAATAGTTTTTTGGGAGGTGATGCAGACACCAGTCAGAGTGTGAAGAGAGCAGGGAAGGGCAGAAGAGCGACAGGAGAGAGAGCACAGGGACTAAGATGGGCGTTGAGACCTGCAGGACCTCCCCTCCCCATCCCACTACAACATCCACAAACAGCCATAGCTGCAGCTACAGACCTGAAAACTTCTTCCAGTTGACCGTAAAGCCGAAGGTGCACTGCCCATCCTTGTCCAGGTGCTGGGAGCCAACAAGGGGGGATGGCTGAATGGGATTGGGGGTGCTTGATACGGCAGTGTGGTACTCGCCAGAGAAGTTGCCCTCACTGTCAACTTCAAACACGTGCATCTTGGAGCCCAGATCATTCTCCCACCAGCCAGTCAAGTTGCACTGCTGGAGACAAGCAGGCCTGTACCTGGGGGCTGTCTGCACACAGCCCCTGTTCCTGCCGCACAGGCTGAGCCCCATGCCTGCACCCCCAATGCCCAAGGAATGCCAGCACTCACCTTGCCATTCCTTGTGGGGCCTAGCCACCAATTTCTGTTGGTTGCCTTCACCTCCTCCTTGTTGTCCTCTTTCCCACTCGGGATCTCAGCTTCCTGGCAGAGAAGCTTGGAAAAGAAAGAAAACACAGGTGAAGCCGTGGACAGTGGCACTGCAGGGTGTCTCTGAAGACCCATGGGTGCTCAGGCATTCGTTTTTAAAAGACATGACTTACAAAGCTGCTGCTATCTCAGCTGTGTCAGGAGAGCCAAAAGCTGGGGTAAGCCGAGCAAAGGGGAGAGGTGAAAAGCTAAAGGTAGGAGCCCTGGACAGACATGGGCACAGGCAGGTCCCCTGCTGTAGACCTGCCAAGTGAGTTGTGTGAGCGCAGGGCACACTTGCCCATGCCTGTGGGGACATGTGCTGTGCTCAGCATCCATGTGTGATTCGAGTGGGGAGCCCACTGCGATGGGCCCTCAGGACCATGGTGGCCTCCATCACAGCCAGAACCCTGCACATCTCACCTGCTAAAGACTCCACTTCCAGTTCTAAGCATTGCCTGTCCTCTCCCATACTGCACCTTCCCACGCAGGGGCAAGTCACCCCCCTGGGGCAGGGGCCCCATGCTTCCTCTGTCCCAATTCCCCTCCATGTGCCTGGGAGGGGAGGTGATCCCACAAGACTGCCCCCTGCACCAGGAAAGGAATCCCCATGCATATGCCTCTTGCGGACACGGACAACGCCAGAGCATCCCTTCCCCCTCGGAGCACTTCCCTCAGCAGGGGCACCACCTGTGTACCCCCTGGATCATAGCTTCCTTCTGTTGCTGGGGATTTCCCCCGCAGATGTGTCTTCCACGCGTGTTACTCTCCCGCAAGCGCTGCAGCTCCCGTTCGTATTCCACCCTCCCGATGAGTCTCCCATGCCTTTCCTTCTTCGAACTCCTGGACCCCCGAGACGTGCTCCCATGCAGCCTCCCCCGGCGCCAAGTTTCCCAATCTCTTCTCCTAGCAGGAGCTCCCACCTGGCATCCCGCCGCGGCCGCTGCCACGGCCGTCCCGACGGGAAGGGACAGGACGAAGAGGAAGCGGTGGCTCATTGGGATGCAGCGGCGAGACCGAAACTCGCAGAGCCTGTGCCGCCAGCGTATTTATATCCCCGACTTCTCCGCTGCTTTCCCGGAAAACACTGAGGCGGCATTTGCAAAGGGGATGAGAATGGGTGGGCATAGGGACGCGGAGAAGAATGGGGATGGAAAAGAAGAAGAAGTCGAAGGGGCGCGGGAGATCGGAACG
>VWZD01000905.1:77524-104535 GCA_013396695.1 Sakesphorus luctuosus | reverse complement strand
TTATTTATTTTATTTTATTTATTCCTTTTACCAGCCAGCTCTGCTCCCTGTGCTCACCAGGATGTGTTACAATCCATGGGCCTGCACTTCACCTCCTCTTAATCCCAGACCTTATTTTAAGCCAGGAAGTTATGGAGTTAATTCCATCCTATCCCCCTTTACTGATAAATTTTGTGCTTGAAGTTCCTGACCTTGCAAAGAATATGTACATAAATATATATATCTATATTCCTTGCCAGAGATACACACTCCATGTTTACAGGCTGATAGCATTTTAAATACTATTTAAATAACATTTAACATTTAGTATGTGATAGATGGAAGTGTCTGCACCCAAAACCCAAGCACAGGAAAAAAACCCAGCAAACCCAGAGGGAGGAACAGCACAGAAGGTGCCAAACAGGGCTGAGAGAGCACCTGGCCCATGAAGATGTTCAGTGAAGTGGAGAAGATGCCACAGAGGAGCTGGAGGAGTCTCAGGCAACTCTTCCCACAGGGGCAGATATTTCTGTCCTGCTAATTTGACAGCCTCAGAGCCCCTGGGAGACTCCAGGATCAACATTCCCTCGCCCTGAACATGTTTATCACCGACAGCAATGCATGATTGGAGTGTGTAATTAGTCCTGGTCACAGCCAGGCAGTGCCACAGATCCATCAGGAGGAGGAACATGTGTAGGAACCGATGGCAAACAGCCCCTGCGGTGCCTCCACCTCGGGCTGTTTGTAAGCAATCATGTATTTTTGTAAACAGAGCTGGTTTAAGATGTATTTCTCCATAATTGTGTTCCTTTTGTTGGATATTTGCCAAGCCACAAGTGATAAAAACCTACCGGTGGCTGCTCGTTAATCCTAACGAACGGGGCACGCATTGGCATCACTCACAGCGCTAATTAGTCAAAGGCTCTTTGGAATCCACCACCAGCTCCTCCCTGGCATCTCCCTGAGAAATTTTCCAGCTCTTTTTTTCCTAACCCACCTATTCCTTCTGCTGAACTTGCCCCAGCCACCAGGTCAGAGCCTGGCAGGGCAATGGATGTGGCACCCCTGGCAGAGGAGGTGGCCTTGCCCTTGTCCTCTGGCACCCAGGACAGGTTGTCACTCACCCACCGTGGCCAGAGAGGATTGTTTGCTACAGCTCCAGAGTGAGGAAATTCAGTGATTCACCAGAATAACCATTCCAGTTGCTAAAAGTTCATTTACGCCTAGCAAAGAAACCTTGATGTGTGCAGGTTTTGCCACTACAGAAGTGAACAGCGGCACTTAAAACTGTGACAAGAAATCACAGTGGCTGTTAATGAAGGAAACTTTTGTATCAGCACAGCTGATTTTATGGATATCCATGGAAAGAGTGTTGAGAGCTCCCAGTCAGGTTTGTGGACTCAAACCTCTTCAAATTTACTGATAAAGTTGTTTTGGTGGGATTTTTTCCTACTAGTTTTCTATTAATTTCTCAATTACAGCCAGTTTATACAACAAAACCTACTGACCTATAAATGTCCCAATACAACTGTCACTTGCTCTCCAGGCTTTAAAACCTTTTCCACGTTGATTATGGCATTTGATACACAATTGTTATTTATCATTCATCTCAAATGTCTCCCAGGGAGAGATAAAACAACATCCTTCCATCTCCAGCTCTGTTGTCACTCCCTCTGCTCCACCCCATCCCCCTGAACCAGCTCACCTCAATATCCCATCCCATAAAAGAGTTTTGGAGCTGAAATCTGAATGCACAAAATGGTCATTACAGCCAAGCCCTGACAGACAAACAACCCCTTTTTCCCGGCACAGCTTTGAGGGATCCTCGTTCCTAATTCCCACCTTATTATACTCCCAAATTACATCGGCCTCAAACTGCAGCAGGAGCCGAATGTCCCGAAGATGATGATTGTGCCATAAAAGTGATCAATGAAAATTAGGCTCAGAGCAGCAGAACTGCGTCTCGAGGAGCTGGAAATTCTGTTTGCTCGCCAGGCAATATCCCCTCGCTGTAAAGGCAGAGTGGAAATGAGGTGCCAATTGGAGCCTTATCAGAGAGGCTTTAAATCTTTGGGATGGCTCCGACACTGGGGCTGGGAAGTGAGGCCTGAAAAGTCTGAAAAAAAGAATCCAAGCCAAATTGTGGTAGGAGATAAGAGGGTAGTGACTTTAATGAGCACACAGGCTCACCCAGGAATCATAGAATGGATTGGGTTGGAAAAGACTTCCGAGATCATCAAGTCCAATCCTTGATCCAACCCCACTGTGACCACCAGCCCAGGGCACTCAGTGCCCTGGGCTGGTGATCACAGTAGGGTTGGATCAAGACATGGTGGATTCTCACTCAGTGCCACATCCATAGAATGACAGAATGATAGAATGGATTGGGTTGGAAAAGACCTCCGAGATCATCAAGTCCAACCCTTGGGCCAACTCCAGTCCCTTTACCACATCATGGCACTCAGTGCCACGGCCAAGCTCCCTTTAAAAACCTCCAGGGATGGAGAACCCACCACCTCTCTCTAAATCCACACACACGTGGACAAGCTCTAATTTCCATCGCTTTTATAATATCACAGACTCACAAACTATTCTGAGCTGGAAGGGACCCACAAGGATCATCGAGTCCAACTTTCAAGTCAACGGTCCACACAGGGGATTGAACCCATGACCTTGGCATTGTTACAGCCAAGTTTTAACTAACTGAGCTAATCTCATTTTACACATGTCCAGTTCAACCATTTTCTCACCCCGATCCCACCACCCCCTCAGGATTTGAGTCTGGGGTCAGTGAGACCTCCTCTTCATCAGCCTCCTCTTCCTCGGGGCTTTTGGAGTTCTTTCAGTGTTCTGACTTCTGGGTCACTCCGTGTAATAGTTTGACCCAGGCCCTTTCCTCGTGACCAGATGTAACCAGGGAGGGGCTTCTCTCCAAGGTATTCCTCATCCATTCTTTCCCCCTCCCACAGGATAAGGGACAGGAGATAGGAAGTTTAGCTCTCTTGGGTTTCCTGTGAGGATGGAGTGCAGAGGACTCTTGGCTGCTCTCAGTCCCTTATCAGAGCCATGCAGAAGATCAGGGAAAACATGTGAGTGAGATCCCCACGTGAGAGAGAGAGGGGCTGGCTTCCTTCTAAAAAGTGGTTACTGAGATTTTGTCCTACGGGTTTACTCAGTGGGTGGGTGGGAGCGTCTTTTGTACCCATTGGGGTTTTTTTGTTTTGTCATGGAATGGATTGGGTTGGAAAAGCACTCAGAGATCATCAAGTCCAACCCTTGATCCAACCCCACTGTGATCACCAGCCCAGGGCACAGAGTGCCCTGGGCTGGGGATCACAGTGGGGTTGGATCAAGGGTTGGACTTGATGATCTCTGAGTGCTTTTCCAACCCAATCCATTCTGTGATTCTATGAAAACTTCAGCCCCTCACAAGGAGCTGGTGGTTCCCTCTCCCACATCAGCCTCCAATTGTTTAATGCCAGTCGATGTTTGCCCAATTCCCAGCTCCAACACAATTTTCCTGTCCATCACCCTGCTCCTGGCACGCTGCCTGTGACAGCTATTGCTTCAACCTCCACTTTATTCTGACAATGTGACAACGGCACACACACTTAGGAAAAAAATGCAAGCAATTTCTCCTCTATTAATACACATTTTTATGATCTGCCTGTCAAATATTCTCTGAAAGGGGTTTTTTTCCCAGTCAGAAAACTCCTGGTTCCTACTTGGAGCTCGTTGTTCTAGAAATAACATTGTTGTTCTGTAAAATAACATTTGTTTCTACAAGGAACAGTGACATTTTCCTGTTGTTTTTACCGGAAAAAAATGGGATGGGATCCTGAGGAACTCTGGACAGGGCTTGGAGCAAGTGGAAGGTGTCATGAACAGGATGATATTTAATGTCCCTTCTAAGCCAAAATCATTCTAGGGTTTTATGAAAACAGGGATTTAACACTTAATCAGAGTCACTGTTATGTGAATCACAGAATCCCAGACTATTCTGAGCTGGAAGAGACCCACAAGGATCATCGAGTCCAACTCTCAAGTCAATGTCCCACACAGGGGATTGAACCCATGACCTTGGCATTGTTACAGCCAAGTTTTAACCAACTGAGCTGGTCTCAGGGTCAGTCATACATGGTGTCAAATTAATAGACCCAATTCTTAAGTGCTGTTTTGGTGACTTTTAATGAAATCCCCATGGAAGTTTTCCCATAAAGCCAAGACATCTAAGCCTAAAAGGAAAATTGTTCCTCAGCCTATAATACATATAAAAATAAACATATTCCTATAAATTCCATATATATATTTATTATTTCCTTCCCAAGATGTATCCCCCCTCTCCCTCCCTCTCAGCTATTTGTGTTCCTAAGGAGTTTGCTAAAATAGCAATTCCTGGGATAATGGATCCCTGTTTTGACAGGGCTCTGCCATCTCCCTAATGGATGTGCCTCATAATCACCCTCGTCACAATTAAGATAAAACCGGGAGGTTTGTGCTTTGCAGGTGCCACCGAAGCGTTTCAGGAGCAATCCCAGGGCTCCTGGGGGACAAATCCATCTGTCAGCTCCGATCCCGGGAGTGAAAAGGCGTCGCTTTCAGGACAAGATGCTGGGTTTGAACTCCCGTGTTTATCCTTCCCTGGCAAAAGGATTCCTGCCAAATCCACACCAACTGTTGGCCCAAGGGTTGGACTTGATGATCTCGGAGGTCTTTTCCAACCCAATCCATTCTATCATTCTGTGATTCTATGAATTCACTGACACAGGGCACGGATTTAGGGTTATTTTGGGTTATTTCAGGGGTCCTTCCTGGCACAAACATCCCAAAAGTGTGTGCATGTACTCATTAAAAACTAAAACAGATGCTGAGCACCACTCTGTCTGTGATTACTTAATTATTAAGTTTTAAAAGAGTATTTCCCTCCTTTTGGTATTTGTATGTCCAAAAAAATCCACTTTTCAGAGCAGCATTAAGGTTGGAAAAGACCCCAAAAATGATCAAGTTCAACCTTTGACCAAACACCTCCATGGCCAATAAACCCCACTGGGAAGGGCCACATCTCCTCATTTCTGGAGCATTTCCATGGATAGACATTTTCAGGATTGTGTCCCTATGAAAAGGAGCTTTTTCCAGGCTATTTGAATCTTGCAACTGCATCCATGGGGTATCCACTAAAAATAAACCCCAAGCTGATACACCTGGAGAGGGAAAAGTGACTGTGACCTCCACACATCCAAGGGACACTGCCTAGGTTGGTGATACAGGAACATCTTGATTGACCTGCTCTTTTCTACCTTCCCTCAATCCTGTCCCTTCAGATTTGGTAGGGTGGGATCATCCTGCTGATCCTGAGGCTGCTGGAACTTTGTGCCAACCACCGACATTCCCTACACAGTCCAAAAATTCCTCCAAAAGTTTCTTTGAGAAAGAAACCCCATCCTGCCTTCATTTGCTGCAGCAGAAATCACCCAAGTACCAGGGAGAGCACAGGGAAAAGGCATCTCTGAGCCCTTGAGTTTTCACCTTGCAGTGCTCCAAGGGCATTGGCTCCACCCATCATGGCTCATTTATAATGATCATAATGAGCAATTAAATCTGTCCTGACATTACATTGGGATATTTGCAACCACATCTCAATATTTGGAGCTCCAAGTCTCAATTTCCTACTTCAAACTGAAGAAACTTCAAGCCCCAAATCCCATCCAACCTGCCCATGGACACTTCCAAGGATGGGGCAGCCACAGTTTCTCTGGGCACCTGTGCCAGGGCCTGCCCACCCTCACAAGGAAGGATTATTATCTCAAAAAAAAAGGAAAATGGCTTGTGGGACCTGCTGAAGAAGTCACTTCATCCTTTATCAAGAGAAAAATGGCTTATCCTGTCACTCCCCACTTAAAGCTTGGCCCCAAACTCCCAGTTCCTACAGAGCACAGACTGGGTCAAACATCCATCCCTTCCCTTCCTGCAGGACTTCCCAAAATCCACACAATTCCAGACAAAAGATGCCACTGGGTAAAAATGCAGATCTCCATCTGCAGGCTTGTGTCTCTGTTGAAAATTGCCATTTCTTTACTACTAAACTATATTATTAAATTAAATCCATGTGGGATCACTAAAGCTGAAACAACATCTTGGGATCACCATGTCCAACCTGAAAACATCAAGCAAAACATTCCCAAAAAAGAGGGGTCTGCCCACACTCATTTTTTGGGTGCCCATGTGTCATTTGCCCCATTTTCCATCCTCCTGAAGTTTTTCCAGGGCCTGCTCGGAGCAGGGAATTCAGAGTCACACGTGGATTCCCACCCAGGGAGACCTGAAGGATGAGAAATGAAAAGCATCAGAGCTCCCAAACGAGGTTATTTATTATTTACAGCCCACCAACAGGAGGTGGGGGCATGAACTCTCCAGGAGTGGTGAAATATAGATCTGACTGGGGGCATGGTGGGGCCTCCCTGACAGCACAGTCCATCAAAATCCAATAATCCACCTCTCACACCTCCTCCTGCTGCTGCTGCTGCTTCTGCTCAGCAGGAAAATCTCTGCTGGCAGCTCTCAGGGAGTAAAAGAGTTAAGAAAAATCATCTCCAGGACCTACAAAGCTTTTCTGAAATGGGAAACCAGAGTGGTTCAAGGTGAATAGAAAACCAGGTGGGTCCAAACAAACGTTCTTCCCATCTCCTGGTGGCTGCTCTGCTGTGGGGTGGCCCTGGGACTCCTCATTATCCAGAGGGGACACATTTTGCTGGTCACACACCAAGGGACATCCTTTACCAGCTGTTGGGTCATGAGTTATCCCACACCATAGAGAAGCTGAAAGCAAAGTGAAAGGTATGAATGGGCAAGAGAAGCATTTTCCAAACCAAATCCTGCTGGGGCTTTAGGGGTTACATGAATCCTGACCTATGGACTCCATCCATCACCTCCTCATCAGACCTGTGCCAGGAGGTGTTCCCAACTGCTCTTGGGATTAACATCCCTCTTTGCAGCCCATGTGGCAGGAGGACACACAGACCCTCAGGGAGGAATTATATTGATAAAAAATTAATCACAGAATCACAGAATGGATTGGGTTGGAAAAACCCTCCAAGATTATCAAGTCCAACCCTTGGGCCAACTCCACTCCCTTTACCAGATCATGGCACTCAGTGCCACGGCCAAGCTCACCTTAAAAACCTCCAGGGATGGGGAATCCACCCCCTCTCTGGGCAGCCCATTCCAATCCCTCAGCACTCTCTCTGCAAAGAAGTTTTTTCTGCTCTCCCACTTCAATTTCCCCTGGCAGAGCTTGAGCCCCCCGTGCCCCCTTGTCCTATTGCTGAGTGCCTGGGAGAAGAGACCAACCCCCAGCTGGCCACAACTTCCCTGATGTGGCACTTCCAGACAGTGCTGAGGTCACCTCTCAGCCTCCTCTTCTCCAGCACAAACACCCCCAGCTCCCTCAGCCTCTCCCCACAGCACTTGTGCTCCACTCCCTTCTCCAGCCTCGTTGCTCTTCTCTGGCCCCGCTCCAGCCCCTCAATCTCTTGCCTCAACTCAGGGGCCCACAACTCAACACAACACTCAAGGTGTGGCCTCCCCAAGGCAGAGGCCAGGGGAAGGATCACTGCCCTGGGCCTGCTGGCCACGCTACTTTGGATCCAGGCCAGGAGCCCATTGGCCTTCTTGGCCACCTGGCCACACTGGTGGCTCCTCTTGAGCTTCCTGTCAATTAGTACCCCCAGGTCCCTTTCTGCCTGGCTGCTCTCCAGCAGTCCTTGTCTTCTGGGATTGCTCTAAGATTTGGCTTCCAGCAAACCACAGTTTTCATGCAAGATGCTCTTCCAGAAAGGGTGCAACCCACGTGGGGGAAGGTGCTGGGATTGGATGTGGTGGTTGACATGTCCAACTACCCCAGGATTCAGCCAAAGTCAGAAATGAAAAAATCCAGGACTCTTCTTCAAAGCTTCCTCGTGGTCTCTTTTCTTGCCCAGTGTGGATTTTCCCACTTAGCAACAACAACCTGCAAACCCAAAGCATCTTTCTGAAGGAACAAAACCACAACTGTCCTGTGACCAAGATTTGCCATGAAGCTCCTTCATGATATTCCTCCAAGCCAGATTAGGTCCTGGTCATGGTCTGAGCTGTTGGATACTTAATGATGATGAGATACATCCCCTGTCCTTCATTTCCAGCAGAATAACAAAGCCATTCTCATGGAATCCCAGAATAGTTTGGGTTGGAAAAGACCTTAAAGACCATCCCATTCCACCCCTGCCATGGGCAGGGACACCTCCCACCAGCCCAGGCTGCTCCAAGCCCTGTCCAACCTGGCCTGGGACACTCCAGGGCTGGGGCATCAATTTTAACATATTAAATTAAATGTTTTACAGCACTGAACACCTTCTCCACCACCTGGCTGAAGGACCACTGAGCACAAACACCACATTAACAGAGTTTCCTCTGTCTGTTTCTTCCAGACCATGAGAAAAAAACAATCTTGAAGTTCCAAAGGATGGAGGAAGCACTCTCAGCACTCCAGCTCAACACACACCCTCCCAACCACCTCACTTTGCTGCTGAAGGGAAATTAGAGGAGAAACAATTCGTTGTAAAGACTCAGATCACTCACAGTATTTCTGTCTTAAGCCCATGCCAAGCTCAGCCTCCTTAATTGCTTCTTTGGCCATTATTATTAGAGCTGATCATCATAATCACACATTAAATGAGCTGACAAAGAGTGTGTCTCTCATTATAAGCCTGCCAAGGCCGAGCTTGTTTCCCCAATTTCGAGCCATCCTTTGCATGTGGAACTGGAGTCAATTGGAAGTTTTTTTGATTTCCATAATGGGTTGAGGTTTATTTGCTCAACAACTTAATACCGAGGCAGAGGAGAGGGAACGCTGCCTGCACCACAAAGCCCATTTCCTAACGAACCTCTTTGTCGCTGGCACTTGTGAACAAACACTCACGGCTCTGTAATTAACTTCCTTCTCCAACAGAACAAAGCAAAACACCCTTTTTTTTTTTTCTTTTTCCAGCTGAGCGTGGCAACGATTAGGGATGATCCCTACAAGTGTGAAGTGCTGCGTGGGGCTCTAAGTGTGGCTACAAAGAGACGCTCTGCCTCAGTTAGGGTGTCTCCACATTCTTGAGGAATTAAGAAGCCACAAAGAACCGAGGAGAGACAATAATCCCCCCAGAGCGGCCGGGGAGCGCCAGGAGCAAATTGAACGAGCAGGAGACACTCATTCTTCCAGCTCAAGTCAATATATCCTCATTTTTGTTCGTGGCAAGTGCTTCAATCTGCAGTGAAGGAGCAGAGTCAGCACCTTTGTGCTCCGAGCAGGTCAGAGAATCACAGAATGGATTGGGTTGGAAAAGACCCCCGAGATCACCAAGTCCAACCCTTGGGCCAACTCCAGTCCCTTTACCAGATCATGGCACTCAGTGGCACGGCCAAGCTCACCTTAAAAACCTCCAGGGATGGGGAATCCACCCCCTCTCTGGGCAGCCCATTCCAATCCCTCAGCACTCTCTCTGCAAAGAAGTTTTTTCTGCTCTCCAACTTCAATTTCCCCTGGCAGAGCTTGAGCCCCCCCGTGCCCCCTTGTCCTATTGCTGAGTGCCTGGGAGAAGAGACCAACCCCCAGCTGGCCACAACTTCCCTGATGTGGCACTTCCAGACAGTGCTGAGGTCACCTCTCAGCCTCCTCTTCTCCAGCACAAACACCCCCAGCTCCCTCAGCCTCTCCCCACAGCACTTGTGCTCCACTCCCTTCTCCAGCCTCCTTGCTCTTCTCTGGCCCCGCTCCAGCCCCTCAATCTCTTGCCTCAACTCAGGGGCCCACAACTCAACACAACACTCAAGGTGTGGCCTCCCCAAGGCAGAGGCCAGGGGAAGGCTCACTGCCCTGGGTCTGCTGGCCACGCTACTTTGGATCCAGCCCAGGAGCCCATTGGCCTTCTTGGCCACCTGGCCACACTCTTGGCTCCTCTTGAGCTTCCTGTCCCTCAGTCCCCCCAGGTCCCTTTCTGCCTGGCTGCTCTCCAGCCACTCTGTGCCCAGCCTGGAGCACTGCAGGGCTTGGGGTGGCCAAAGGGCAGGACCTGCACTTGGCCTTGTTGAACTCCATCCCATTGCAATCAGCCCATCCCTCAAGTCTATTTAGACATGGGGAGAAAACAAAGAAACAAGGGGAAAAACAGAAAAAAAAAAAAAAAACAAAGCAAATAAAGCAAATAACTTCTTATCTCCCGTGAAATAGAGAAGCCATCACAAAGAAAGGATCCATTAGAGCTGGTGAAATCACAGGGGGCTGAGCAGGAACTCTGGGACCACAGGGGGAATAAAGGCTGGCACAAGGGCTGGGTGGAGAGCAGGGAAAGCAGTTCCAGCTGATCTCCAAAGAGGATTTCACTAAGCTGCTGGCTCTGCCCAGGAAATACCTCCGAGGCCAAGTGGTTTGAGAATCTCACACTCAGAGGCTCAAATCTTATCCAGCCAAACAAGAGGGGAATCTCAGCAGAGGGAAACCCATTTCTGCAGCCACAGCACTTAAACACGAGGGTTGTCTGCCCCAAATCCCAGACCAGGAAAAGCCCTTTTCCTCTCTCTTCCAGGTGCAGCCTCACAGCTGCAACCAAGCTGTGCAGAACACACCTGAAAAAATGTGGGGAAAGGAGGTGAAGTGCCACTCAGCCCACCCCCTGCCCTGGTTTAGAGCTGTGGTGCCCACGCTCTGCCCTTTGCACCCACACAGAAGAGCTTTGCCAGCTGTTCTCCAAACAAACACCTTCCCTTCAGAAAGATTCATTTTGTGCTGGTTCCTGTAAGTTTTCCTCCACCCTTTGCTGTCACCATCTCTCCAACTTTCCTTCACCTCCCAATCCAGCAATACAGAATCATGGAGTGATCTGGGTTGGAAGGGACCTCAAGGATCATCCAGTTCCACCTCCTGCCATGGGCAGGGACACCTCCCACCAGCCCAGGCTGCTCCAAGCCCTGTCCAACCTGGCCTGGGACGCTCCCAGGGATGAAGCCACACCTTGAGTGTTGTGTTGAGTTGTGGGCCCCTGAGTTGAGGCAAGAGATTGAGGGGCTGGAGCGGGGCCAGAGAAGAGCAAGGAGGCTGGAGAAGGGAGTGGAGCACAAGTGCTGTGGGGAGAGGCTGAGGGAGCTGGGGGTGTTTGGGCTGGAGAAGAGGAGGCTGAGAGGTGACCTCAGCACTGTCTGGAAGTGCCACATCAGGGAAGCTGTGGCCAGGTGGGGGTTGGTCTCTTCTCCCAGGCACTCAGCAATAGGACAAGGGGGCACGGGGGGCTCAAGCTCTGCCAGGGCAAATTGAAGTTGGAGAGCAGAAAAAACTTCTTTGCAGAGAGAGTGCTGAGGGATTGGAATGGGCTGCCCAGAGAGGGGGTGGATTCCCCATCCCTGGAGGTTTTTAAGGTGAGCTTGGCCGTGGCACTGAGTGCCATGATGTGGTAAAGGGGCTGGAGTTGGACCGAGGGTTGGACTTGATGATATCGGAGGTCTTTTCCAACCCAATCCATTCTGTGGGGCAGCCACAGCTTATCTGGGCACCTGTGCCAGGGCCTGCCCACCCTCCCAGCCAAGAATTCCTTCCCAAAAATCCAATCTAAACCTTCTCTCTTTCTGTTTGAGCCCACCCACCCTTTTCCTGTCACTACATGCTCTTGTTCAAAGTCTCCACCATAAATTCATTTTATCCCAGCAAAGCAGTGCAGACACATTAAATGCCTCTGTATAAGCCATCAATCCATTCCCACATTCCAGCATCATCCAGGAGTGGCCAACATCCTTCCTGGGTTACCCAGTGTGTCCTCCTCACAGTTGGACTCAGTCTGACTGGGATCAGCAATAGAAAAAAAAACAAACTACTTTTCAAAAGCACAACTTGGCAAGAAATTCCATCAACCAGCACTTCCCAGTTAAAGGGCAGCTCCCACCACATGAGGGAGTTTTAGTTTGAGACAACTCCCTGATTCTGGAAAGATAAGGCTAAAGACACAGACAGTTCAGGCAGGAATTGAAAATCTAATTTTAGCTTGTCCTCAGATAAACAGCAGCAGTGAGAAAAATCTCTGAGATTGTTTGGCCAGGAAATCTCTGCCTTTGCTCAAGCCTCTTATTGCAGCTCCTTCAGTCCAGGAGGACATGGAATGGACATGGAATGCCTGCACTGGGAAGACAAATCCCCTTGGATATGCACATCAAACCTTTGCTCACCAAATACAGCATATTCAGGGTAAGTCTTGCACTTGTCCATGTTCAGCCTGTGCTGCTGCTTGAAACAACCCTTCAAAAGGAGCCTCTGGACTGCTTGGAAAACCTTGAATACATTAAATTAAATAGCTGTGGGGATATATAGCCACAAGGCATCACGATGCCCAGGCTGAGGGGTGTAAGGATATGCAATAAATCAAGTTATTCTCCCCCTCAGACTCTGCTCTGTGTTCAGAGCTCAGGAATTACAGCCCAAAGAAAATGTGGCTTGGCAGCCACAACTCAACCTGGTCACAGATGGGACCTTTCTGCAAGGACAGAGCAACACACAGAGGTTTGGGGTTGTACCAACACACACCTCAGAGGTGCCACCAACTGATGGCGGGTTTGACCTCCACATCCCACCCAAAATCACAGAGTCACTGAGGTTTGAAAAGCCCTCCAAGACCATCGAGTCCAACCATTCCCTCAGTGCCAAAACCACATCCCCAAGTGCCACATCCACGTGGCTTTTAAATCCCTCCAGAGATGGGGATCCAACACTGCCCTGGGCAGCTGTGCCAGGGCTGGACAACCCTCTCAGTGAAGAATCTGTTCCCAATACCCTCCCTGGCACAGCTTGAAACCACTTGTACCAGCACAGCACCCAACAGCTCTGCACAGAACTCCCAGGAACCCACAGCAGCATTTTAGGGCCACCACAGCCTTGAAGGAGACACCTGGAACACCCCTTTATAAAGGATGCCATGACTAAAATCAGGTTTATCAGAGTATTAAGAGATCAGGTAACACTTTGAAGCAAAAAAAAAAAAATGAACTCTCTAAGCAACTTCATCAACCACAGCACAAATGCAAAGGGTTTGTTGGACAAGGTTGTCCTACCTTGTGCCTCTGCAGGTGAAGCTCTTGCTTGTAGCTTTGCTCCCCAAGATGCAGCAAAGCCTGTGAAAACATCATCTGCTCCAGAAAGTTGCCCAATTTCCCCCTCTGAGCAACTCCAGGGGCAGAAACCCACCCTGGGAAAGGAAGCACATCCACCCACCCAGCCCTGAACCCTCAACCCACCTGGAGAAACCCAGCCCTGAACCCTCAATCCATCTGGAGAAACCCAGCCCTGAACCCTCAACCCACCTGGAGAAACCCAGCCCTGAACCCTCAACCCACCTGGAGAAACCAAACCCTGAACCCTCAACCCACCTGGAGAAACCCAGCCCTGAACCCTCAACCCACCTGGAGAAACCAAACCCTGAACCCTCAACCCACCTGGAGAAACCCAGCCCTGAACCCTCAACCCACCTGGAGAAACCAAACCCTGAACCCTCAACCCACCTGGAGAAACCCAGCCCTGAACCCTCAACCCACCTGGAGAAACCAAACCCTGAACCCTCAACCCACCTGGAGAAACCCAGCCCTGAACCCTCAACCCACCTGGAGAAACCAAACCCTGAACCCTCAACCCACCTGGAGAAACCCAGCCCTGCAGCTCAGACACAATTTGTGCAGCCAAAAAGAAACCCCAAGCAGAAAAGGAAGCCCTGAAACCAGTTTGTGCCTTCCCAGCAGGCTGACCCTGCCAAGATGCACCTGTTTGGGGCACCAAGGCCCTTTATGGTGATTCCCCTGCCAGCACCAAATCCATGCCCACCTGGACACCTCCAGGTGAGGCTTGTTTAAAACCCTTTGCTCATTAGCATCTCTAATCACCAAGAAACTGGAGTCATAGCACCTCTGGGTTGTTTTTTTGTTGTTTTTATCACAAGGATATGTATTTCCCCTCTGTGTCCTTCTCTCTGAGGTCTTGCAGGTCCAAGAATATAAATTAATAATCCAAATAAAAAAGCAGAGCAGTTTCTACGGCAGCTCCCCTTGGAGTCTGCTCAGACCATGACACAGAACTGCTTTACTTCAGCACCTTCTCTCCTTCCAGGCTGCTCTTTTCACACTGAGGTGCTAACCATGAGCTGTGCACTCTGAGGATACACTTTTCCCTGCTTTCACATGTCTGATTCCCTCATAGACCCAAAAAGAGACCTCAGAGGAGAGAAAATGGGGAAGGAATAGAAGTGGCGCATCCCAGCAAAGAGTTACACTTGGATTTCTTGCTCCTTGAGCAGGAAAGCTGGTGATGACACTCAAAGCTCTCTGCACCTCCAGGCCCCTTCACTCTTTCCAGCCATCTCCTCANTACGGCAGCTCCCCTTGGAGTCTGCTCAGACCATGACACAGAACTGCTTTACTTCAGCACCTTCTCTCCTTCCAGGCTGCTCTTTTCACACTGAGGTGCTAACCATGAGCTGTGCACTCTGAGGATACACTTTTCCCTGCTTTCACATGTCTGATTCCCTCATAGACCCAAAAAGAGACCTCAGAGGAGAGAAAATGGGGAAGGAATAGAAGTGGCGCATCCCAGCAAAGAGTTACACTTGGATTTCTTGCTCCTTGAGCAGCAAAGCTGGTGATGACACTCAAAGCTCTCTGCACCTCCAGACCCCTTCACTCTGTCCACCCATCTCCTCATCCTTTATTTTGCTGGGTTTATCCTACACATTTCAATGGGAAACTCTGTAGTCATAAAGGAATCAGGCCCCAAAATAGAGAAACTGCATCACTTTCTCCCTGTTCTTGACTTCCTTCTCTAACATTTAATAATAACTAATGAAATATAAATGTTGGCCCAAGAGCAAGTGGAAGTATCTGACAAGTTGCTTCATTTGAATTTGTTAAGCCACAAATCTCTTGTGGATGATTGTTCCATTTTTATTATTTCGTGATGTGTGAGATTTTGGGGTTTTTCTGTGCTTTCAGTGCTGTGGTTAATAATAAGCTTTGATATTTTAGAAAACAATATAAATATGTCATAAAATCATAGGATGGCTTGAGTTGCAAGGGACCTCAAAGCCCACCCAGTGCCACCCCTGCCATGGGCAGGGACACCTCCCACCAGCCCAGGCTGCTCCAAGCCCTGTCCAACCTGGCCTGCGACACTCCCAGGGATGGGGCAGCCACAGCTTCTCTGCCCAACCTGTGCCAGGGCCTGCCCACCCTCCCAGACACCAATTCCTTCCCAATATCCCCCCCAGCCCTGCCCTCTGGCAGTGGGAAGCCATTCCCTGTGTGCTGTCCCTCCATCCCTTGTCCCCAGTCCCTCTCCAGCTCTCCTGGAGCCCCTTTAGGCCCTGCCAGGGGCTCTCAGGTGTCCCTGGAGCCTTCTCTTCTCCAGGTGAGCCCCCCCAGCCCTCAGAGCCTCTCTGTGGCCTCCCCTAAAGCTGCTCCAACATCTCCATGTCCTTCCTGTGCCCAGGACTCCAGAGCTGGACACCATGTCCAAGGTGGGGTCCCACCAGAGCACAGTTAGATTGGCATCTCACAGACACTTCAATAAAATCTCATGAGCAACTCACAAAAGGAAATATTCCTTGAACAGCAGCTGGATTGGAATTAGAAAGGCCTGATGTTCTTCCAAATTTCCTTCTGAAGACAGGCTAAAATATTGAGATCACAGAATGGATTGGGTTGGAAAAGACCTCCCAGATCATCAAGTCCAACCCTTGGGCCAACTCCACTCCCTTTACCAGATCATGGCACTCAGTGCCACGGCCAAGCTCAGCTGAAAAACCTCCAGGGATGGGGAATCCACCCCCTCTCTGGGCAGCCCATTCCAATCCCTGAGCACTCTCTCTGCAAAGAAGTTTTTTCTGCTCTCCAACTTCAATTTCCCCTGGCAGAGCTTGAGCCCCCCGTGCCCCCTTGTCCTATTGCTGAGTGCCTGGGAGAAGAGACCAACCCCCAGCTGGCCACAACTTCCCTGATGTGGCACTTCCAGACAGTGCTGAGGTCACCTCTGAGCTTCCTCTTCTCCAGATGGGAGAAAATGCAGCCTCAGACAGGCAAACCTTCTGTCCATTCTTCCATGTCACGACTTCTCCAGTAAAATCTGATAAAGGATGTCCCAAGAAGGTCAGGTGGTGTAGGAGAAACATGGTCATGGTCATACCATGCCACAGCCTTTCCTGAGATCCTCCCTAATGGCTTTAGAGGTGACCATGGGAGCACAAACCAAGGACCATCTCCTCCAACTGGGGCTCACAAGGAGCTGCAGGTGAGGGAAGTTTTGCTCCTTGGAAACAGAAACCCCCTTTCTCCTGCTCTCCAGTTTGCACCCACACCCAGCTGGAGCAGGACTGGACCATGAGGACAGACCATCCCAGAGTCTTCCAGAGGGTTAATTGTGCTCAGGACACCTTAAGACAGTTTGGATCTGTCTCTTTGCTGCAAGGAAAGGGTTTAGACCCACCTCTGCCCACACCTCCTTCCTTGGAGCAACACCCCCACCCCAGAGCAGCCCACGAAGCTCCCCAGGGCTTGTTACCACCTCTTATCACTGGAGGGAAGGAAATTTCCTCCTGAAAGAAGAGAATGAGTTGTCAGCCTGGACCTGACAACATCAGTTTAGCTGCAGAGCAAACAGAAGTCACCTCAGTGATATCAGGGAGAATGTCATTTTCTGACAACACACACCAAGAACAATCATTTCAATTACTGCAGGAAGGGCTGCAGCCACCAGCAGCCAGATGCCAATCTGCCCAGGGACAAATTGGCTCTCTCTGACACAATAATTGGGGCTGGCTCGAGAAAAGCATCAAAACAGGAGAGCAAACAGCACGTCAGACACCGGGCAGCGCTCGGATTATCCCACTGGGAATGCCTGAGGGATGGTGCTGTCATCCCACACTGGGCAGAATTCCATAGGAGCTTCAGAGGAATGACGTACCTGTGGCAGGAACCATGACAGGATGGTTTGGGATGGTGCTGTCATCCCACACCAGACAGATTTCCACAGCCCAGGAATTTCCACAGCAGCTTCCAAGGAATGATCTGTCTGTGGCAGGAACAATGGCAGGAACCATGGCAGGATGATTTGGGACTGTTCCACAGCAGCTTCCAAGGAATGAGGTTCCTGTGGCAGGAACTGTGGCAGGAGCCATGGCAGGAACCATGGCAGGATGGATTGGGATGGTGCTGTCATCCTACACTGGGCAGATTTACACTGCAGCTTCCAAGGAATGAGGGACCTGTGGCAGAACCATGGCTGGTTTGAGACTATTCCACAGTAGCTTCCAAGGAATCACAGAATCATTTGGGTTGGAAAAGACCTTCCAGATCATCAAGTCCAACCCTTGGGCCAACTCCACTCCCTTTACCAGATCATGGCACTCAGTGCCACGGCCAAGCTCACCTTAAAAACCTCCAGGCATGGGGAATCCACCCCCTCTCTGGGCAGCCCATTCCAATCCCTCAGCACTCTCTCTGCAAAGAAGTTTTTTCTGCTCTCCAACTTCAAATTCCCCTGGCAGAGCTTGAGCCCCCCGTGCCCCCTTGTCCTATTGCTGAGTGCCTGTGGCAGGAACCATGGCAGGACGGTTTGGGATGGTGCTGTAAAATCCCACACCGGGCAGATTTCCACAGCAGCTCCAGAGGAATGATCTGCCTGTGGCAGGAACCATGGCAGGACCCATGGAAGGATGGTTGGGATACATCCAGGCCCTCCTGGATCTGGAGCTGCCTCAGGCAGGGCACTGCCAGATGATGCTGGGACAGTGACTCACTGCTGAAGCACTTGGAGTTGCAGGATGGGGTTGATTTTATGACACCTCAGACACTTCAAGGTAGACTTCCAAACTAAACCAGTTGTCTCAGCTTTCTCAACACCTCAAAAGACAACCACGTCTCTCTGAGATGCACGAGACAATCTCAGTGTGGTTGGCCTTGGGCACAACTGAATTAATCCCATTTGGTGCCACCGAATCCAGGGAGCACCAGGGAGGTCCTTTGGTTTGCTGCAGTCTCTTCTCTCCCTTATAATCAGCAACACAAAGGAATGCTGATTAAATTAGCCCCTTGATTACTTTGGATGGGATGCTGTAAACAAACAGGCACCAAACAATGCCAGGATAGATGCGGTGCCCAACAAAGGAGTTGCTCAGGATGAGGAATTTCATTAGAGGAGAAGTTAAACAAAAGAGGAAATATGCACAACAAAGACAGTGAGTGAACTGTGGGCACAGAGATGTTTATGAGGTTGGAGTTGGGAGGCAGAAACCCAATAGAAGGAGAAGCTGAGCACAAGGAAGAAAAATCATCCTGTGCATTGCAGGAATGTCGTGACCCTGAGATCAGCTCAGTTGGTTAAAACTTGGCTGTAACAATGCCAAGGTCATGGGTTCAATCCCCTGTGTGGGCCGTTGACTTGAGAGATGGACTTGATGATCCTTGTGGGTCCCTTCCAGCTCAGAATAGTCTGGGATTCTGTCACCCAGTGTCCTTACTAGGAAAGTACTGAGTCTTGGGAGGGACAGAATCCTGGAATGGTCTGGGTTGGAAGGGACCTTCAAGTCCATCCAGTGCCACCCCTGCCACCTCCCACCAGCCCAGGGTGCTCCAAGCCATGTCCAACCTGGCCTGGGACACTCCCAGGGATGGGGCAGCCACAGCTTCTCTGGGAAATTCATCCCAGCCCCTCCCCACCTCCCAGCCAGAAATTCCTTCCCCAAATCTCATCTAAATCTCTCCTCTATTGGTTTAAAACCATTCCCCCTTTCCCTATCACTATCTCCCCAAGGAAAAATTACTCTCTCTCTTTTATATAAGATCCTCTCAGTACTGAAAGGCCTCAAAGAGATCTTCCAGAGCCACCTTTTCTCCATGCTGAAGGAAAACTCTCCATCAGCAGGAACGACATATTTGTAGAGACTGTCCATCTCCATGACATTAATTAGAGCCTTGTAAATCCCCTCTGAGAGCTGCTGCTTTTCCAGCCACAGCCTCAGCCACAGAACACCTTTGAGCTGCCCCAGGGCTGTCCATCAGCCACGGCTCATCCCAATTTCCTGTGTTTTTCAGGATTCAATAATTGACTATTCACCTCAGCAGCACCAAATTCTCCCTTCTCATGTCGACCAATCCGCAAAATCCCAGGGATTCTCAGGGATCACCAGGGGGGGTTGTGGTCCAGCCTTGGGGCCTGGAGCCACCACACCTTCAGGGAAGAGGTGTCCATAGAATCATAGAATAGGATCATAGAATGGATTGGGTTGGAAAATACCTCCCAGATCATCAAGTCCAACCCTTGATCCAACTCCACTCCCTTTACCAGATCATGGCACTCAGTGCCACGGCCAAGCTCAGGTTAAAAACCTCCAGGGATGGGGAATCCACCCCCTCTCTGGGCAGCCCATTCCAATGCCTGAGCACTCTCTCTGCAAAGAAGTTTTTTCTGCTCTCCAACTTCAATTTCCCCTGGCAGAGCTTGAGCCCCCCGTGCCCCCTTGTCCTATTGCTGAGTGCCTGGGAGAAGAGACCAACCCCCACCTGGCCACAACTTCCCTGATGTGGCACTTCCAGACAGTGCTGAGGTCACCTCTCAGCCTCCTCTTCTCCAGCACAAACACCCCCAGCTCCCTCAGCCTCTCCCCACAGCACTTGTGCTCCACTCCCTTCTCCAGCCTCGTTGCTCTTCTCTGGACCATGCTTTGTTTGAATCCCAATCCACCCCAAAGTCAAGCTTTGTCTTCAAAGGTTTGCTCTCGATTGGATTTTTTTTTTTTTAGAATTCCATTATTTGGATCCATTATTTGTGCTCCCTTAGTGTCCCTCCCTCCCAATCTGCTGCTGGATCCATTAGTTACACTGAGACAAAAATAATGCAGTGGCAGAAATCGTTTGGCACAGGCAAATCTTTTCCCATAAATAAGCTGCCCACACCAGGTGGGTTTGCTTTGGAAGATATTATCCAGTCCCCTCTGGGAATGCTTCTGAAAAGGCAGGAATTGAAGGTCTCTTCAACACCCTTTGAGGAGCAAGTTCATTACTTCCCCCCCCCCCCCCCAAAAAAAAAAAAAAAGCCTTGGGTGTGTGTCTGTATGTGAAGAAACAATTTCTGTGGATGACTAAAATTGCAATATGAGTTGACAAAGCATTGAGGGTTGTGCATTTAAAACCATGACAACCCTGACATTTTATAAGCTTTTTGCTCCGGGCATGAGATAATTTACATTACAATTTTAATATTTGGAGAAATGAAGGCCCGAGAGGTTTTCCTGCTCAATTATTTTGTTCAAAGTACCTTGGAAAAAATTGATAGGCTGTGATCAGCTTTCTTCTTGGGCCAAAACCCGAGGAGAACTTAATCTGCTACTGTAAAAGGCTAGAAAAATGTTTCTGTAAATACAACAGCAATGAAAGGAGGGCTATGGAGGGTCTCCAACCTTTCTTGGATGTGGATGGAAATACAGTGGTGAAGGATGAGGAAAAGGCTGTGCCTTCTTTGCCTCAGTCTTTAACAGCACTTGTTCTCCAGGTGTCCATTCCCCTTCTCCCAGTTCAGCAGGTGGGACCAGTTTCTCCCTGTGTGGGTGTGACCAAAGCTGGGCATTCCAAACCCTCTGGGCCATTCCCAATGGCCCATTGGCAGCAGCTGCCCAGGGCACAGCTGAGCCCTCAGCCTGGCAGCTGGCTGGGAAAGAAGCCTGGCAGAGGAGCTGGGAGAACTCCCCTCCAGGGACTCCTTGGCACCTCCACACCCACCTGAGGGCTCAGCTCTGCTCAGGGGCCAGCAACCAGTCCAAAATCCCCCCTGACTCCCACAGTCACATCCCCCACTCTGGAACTCCCTGCCCTGGGGAACCCACTGGGGGCTCCCACCTGCACCTGAGGGGACACAATCTGGGGGTTTGGGGACCTGGGGAACCACTCACTGGATCCAGAGGAGGAGCAGACCCTGGCCAGGAGGAGCCCACCACTCTGGCCCAGACTGTGCCATCATCTGCACCAACAGCTTTGTCCCTTCCTTCTCCTTTGGACTCGGGGGAACCCCGTGGGGCTCAGCACAGGGGCCACCAAACCCCCCTGTGTTTGTGCCCCAGGGAGCTGGGTTCCACTGCTGGGTTTGGGGGTTCAACCCAATTTCTCTTTGTGCCATTGCATTTCTTGTAATATTGTTATTAAATTGTAACTCTGATTTATAATCTCTTTGGTGTTGGGTTTGTTTCTCCTGCCGGTTTCCCTTTAAACCAGCACACCCTTGAACTGGGAAACAGGGATGGGGAGAAGAATGAAGCTCCCACAATCCAAGGGGAAAGGGTCAGGGAGCTGCTACCCGACTTCAACACACACCAGCCTATGGGGCTGGGTGGGATCCACCCAAGGGTGCTGAGGGAGCCACTCCCCATCATTCACCAGCAGTTGTGGTTCACCAGGTGACTGCAGGGTCACAAATGGGACTCCCGCCCACAAGGACTGGAAGGAAGATTTGGAGAACTACAGGCCTGTCAGGCTGACCTTGGTGCCAGGGATAGTCATGGAGCAGATCACCCTACGTGCCATCACATGGCAGGGGCAGGACCACCAGGGGATCAGCCCCATCCAGCCTGGGTTTGGGAAAGGCCAACCTGATCTCCCTCTAGGACAAAGTGACCTGTGCAGGGGATGAGGGAAAGGCTGGGGATGTGTCTACCTGGACTTTTGTAAAGCCTCTGACAGCATTTCCCACAATGTTCTCCTGAAGAAACTGGCTGCCCATGCCTTGGATGGGTGTTGGTCTTCACTGGGTAAGAACCTGGTGATGGCTGAGCCCAGAGAGTGGCGGGGAATGGAGTCACATCCTGCTGGTGGTTGGTCATGAGTGGTGTTCCCCAAGCTCAGCACTGGGGCCAGTCCTGTTTAATGTCTTTATTAATCAAGTGCACCTTTAGTTGTGTCAGGGAGGGTCAGGTTGGATCTCAGGGAAAGGCTCTTCCCCAAGAGGGTGGTGGGCACTGCCCAGGCTCCCCAGGGCAGTGGGCACAGCCCCGAGGCTGCCAGAGCTCCAGGAGGGTTTGGATGATGTAACAGGGGCAGGGTGGGATTGTTGGGGTGTGTGTGCAGGGCCAGGGGTTGGACTGGATGATCCTTGGGGGTCCCTCCAACTCCAAATGCACTCAGATTCTGTGTATAATAAGCAGATATCAGAAGGATGCACATCCAGGTTCTCCACATCTGCCAGCAAACCCCTGGTGGGCTGCTCTGCTCCAGGACCATGTTGTGTATTCCCATCCCTGTGAAGACAAGGAAAGGTGAAGCCCCAGGATCAAGTAAATGTTTAGAAAACAACCCCAGCTTTGGGGAGGGAAACAGGGAAAACAGCCTCAACCCAACCTTTTGGAACAATTCAGTTTTCTCCGCTGTGGTGACAGACACAGAAACCTGCTGAGTGTGAGGGCTTTGGTTACTTATTGTGCTATCAAAGGTCTGCAAATGGCATTGAACCAAAGCAGCAGAAAAAAAGCACTGAAATAAAAGATCAAGGGCTTGCTGTGCAGTTTCCTTTGTGCTGAAAGTCAAACAGGCAGTGGGCAGTTTTGTGGCATGCAAGGAGCTCAAGAACATCCAAAAAAAAAGGGACATTTTCCACCTGGCATTGATGAAAAGCAATGGGAGCAAAGACTGGAACAAAACAATTCTCGAAATAGAAGGCTCCAGATGGATCCTGGCTAAGAGCATGAAAGAATCTTCATATTCTGCATCATAAATTTGGACATTTCAACCTCCTGGCCAGTCCCTCTCTCCCAGGTCACCTCCAAGGGCTGTTCCCTCTGGATCAGTGTCACCAAGACTCACTGCAGGGTGTCAGGCTTGAGGCTTTATGTGCAACCATCCAACCCAAGCAAGTGAAACGAGCACCACTGATACGAAACAAGGTCTTACAAGGCAATTTGAAATGTCCACCAATATCTGCTTCAAGCAAACAAAAGCTTGAAGCTGAAAGAAAATGAAATGTCTTACAAATGCCATGACTGTGCAACACCACTGGAGTGCTCTGAAAGCAGCTCCGTGAGGAAATCCATCCCTTGGCTCTCCAGGGGAGCACAGCTGGAATCACAGCTGGAATCACGGAGTCCTGGGATGGTTTGAGTTCAAAGGGAACTGAAAGGTCATCTCATCCCACCCCCTGCCATGGGCAGGGACACCTTCCACCAGCCCAGGCTGCTCCAAGCCCTGTCCAACCTGGCCTTGAGGACTCCCAAGGAAAGCACTGCAGTTCTGGGCAACACATTGAGGTTGGACATTGTGGTGCTGGTCCTTCAGAGCCCTTTCCCATGCGAAATCCTTGGGAAGTTCTTGCAAAATGCTTGGACTTTTTCCTCCACAGAGTGCAGCAGTGAAACCACATCTTCCAGAAATGATAATCCAAGAACGAATCACCACCCAGTGTGGGGGTAGAGGTATTTTTGGGAGAGGGAAACACCCAAAAATCCTTTCTTTTCTGTGGCATTGAACCGTCGAGGAAGGTCCTGGAAAAGCAAGGAGCTGTCAGGAGACCAGAATCTTCTCAGCTGAGTTCTGGTGGGAACTCAGGGTTAAAATTGAGAATAAAAATTGGGAGAAGAGCTGAGAAATTATCTTTGCAGCATCATATCGTGCTGCTGATGCCACTTAACATCCTGTTGTTAGCAGAGTTCCTCTGGGCTCTGTTTGAAGCCCTTTTTTCTCCTCCGTCCAAACAAGGAGACCTCCACTTCCAGAGGGTTCATTTGCATTTTGATGGAGCAGGAGCCAGTTTGTGTGCCAGTGGGCCTGCTCAGAACTCCTTCTTGAAAGGCATTTATCAGAATGAAGGGTGGAATTGCTGAATATTAAAGCCACTGAGTTGAGTGAGGGAAATGTCTGTACCAGGAGCCTCTGTCACCTCACTGAGGTGGGGGATGAGAGACAGTCCTTTCCTCCAGCCTTGGACCACGACATGCCTGAGTCCTCCTGGGGCCTGGCAGAAGGCTAAAGCCAATCATCTCACAACCCCACAAACAGTGGGCCCTTTAAGCCCTCCTGGACTGCGGCATCTCGCTTGGAATGGGACACCTTGGAGCTCACCAAGGTGCTGAAAACACCAAAGCTGCAGGTTTGAGTCTCATTTTATGCCCACTTCAGAGCTGGACTTGATGATTCTTGTGGGTCCCTTGTGGATAAGAATCTGTGGCAAGTTGAACTCTTCAGTTTGTGGTACACAGAGACCCATCACCAAAAGCTGGTGATGGGCCCTGGGCTGGCACTGCCACTCCTCAAGGCTCCACTTCACCAGCTGAAAGGTGCAAAGTGAGGATTTCACTGCAATCGAGGGGAGTTTTTCCCAAGTTTACACCTTTCCAGGTGCCTGTGCAGGTGGGACTTGTTCCAAATACCCCATAGCAAGAGCAGGAGGAATGCTGCCAGATTTGCAGTGAAGTTACTGCTGTGCCTACAAAATGATCCAACAGAATTTACTGCAAGTGTTAAATCAATGATTAAGTGCAGCTAAATCCTTTGGACACCAAACCATTGATCAGGCCTGAGGCTGAGTTCGGTGAGGGGAGTCCCCTCTGAAGCTCCTGACCAAACAAGGATCTTTCTTACCCTCTTCCCTCTTCACCTTTTGTAGCCCTGCTCTTCATTCAAATCATTTAAAATTGATTCTGATCCAATTTCCCTTTGTATGTTTATCTATTTAGTAACAGAGTGAACCTTGAAATCGAACATTATTAAATTTAAATTAAAGCTGCTGTTGCTGAAGCCTTTGCTGCTGATTCTTTAAGCAGCCAAACCACTCACGTGTGACCCCTTTGTGTTTCCCTGGTTCAACAGCACAAACAAGACACTGCACTTCACACCTGGAAACCTCAGCTCTGACAAGGAGCTTCCTGGAGCTGAGGTTTTCCTTGGATAACAGGCACTGGGAAGAAATGAGATGAGCAGCAAAGGGCAGGGCAGAGCCTGAGCTGGGTGGTGTTTGCAGCTCTGCAGGGCACAAAGCGCAGTGGAGTGGCACAGCCCGCTGGCAGCAGAAGGTAACAGGTGCCACCCTCCCTTGTTGTGCTGGTTTAAAGGGAAACCGGCAGGAGAAACGAACCCAACACAAAAGAGATTATAAATCAGAGTTACAATTTAATAACAATATTATAAGAAATGCAATGGCACAAAGAGAAATTGGGTTCAACCCCCAAACCCAGCAGTGGAACCCAGCCCCCTGGGGCACAAACACAGGGGGGTTTGGTGGCCCCTGTGCTGAGCCCCACGGGGTTCCCCCGAGGCCAAAGGAAAAGGAAGGGCCAAACCTGTTGGTGCAGATGATGGCACAGTCTGGGCCAGAGTGGTGGGCTCCTCCTGTCCATGTTCTACTCCTCCTCTGCATCCCAGGAGTGGTTCCAGAAGTCCCCAAACTCCCAGATTGTCTCCCCTCAGGTGCAGGTGGGAGCCCCCAGTGGGTCCCCCAGGGCAGGGAGTTCCAGAGTGGGGGATGTGACTCTGGGAGTCAGGGGGGATTTTGGAATGGTTGCTGGCCCCTGAGCAGAGCTGAGCCCTCAGGTGGGTGTGGAGGTGCCAAGGAGTCCCTGCAGGGGAGTTCTCCCAGCTCCTCTGCCAGGCTTCTTTCCCAGCCAGCTGCCAGGCTGAGGGCTCAGCTGTGCCCTGGGCAGCTGCTGCCAATGGGCCATTGGGAAGAGTTGGTGGGCAATGGCCCAGAGGGTTTGGAATGCCCAGCTTTGGGCACACCCACACAGGGAGAAACTGGTCCCACATGCTCAACTGGGACCCTTCTCCATGGCATTGCTGTGGCATGGTGCAAACAGGGCTGGCAGTGCATCTCCCCCTGGGAAAAGGTGCTGCCAGCCACAGATTCCAAGGGCAGAAGGGTCTGAGCAGTTGGTACCTAAACTTTGGCTGCACAAGGACCTTCTGAGGTGCAGCTCAGCCTGATACAGCCAACAGGGATTTAGTGACAGCATGGCTGGGCTCCCTCCTGCCTGAGCCTGCCAAAATGCCCCCCAGGAAACAGAATGCAGCAACTAAATAAGGCATCACTCCTTTTAATTAGCACAGCAGATCATTCTGAGCAGGGTTAAGCTGGGCAGCACGTGCTTCAAGTCAGGGCTAAAGGGGCACCAGTGGCTCGGTGGGAGAAGCTCATTCCTTGCTGTGGGGTGGGAGGAAGGGGATAAACAGGTCCCAGGTGTCTTCTTGCTGCTGTTCTTCTTGGAAAAAAAAAAAAAAGCAAATTTTAAGCTCATAAAATCGCCAGGGAGTGTTTGAAGAGCTTTTCTTGCTTTGGTTTGGTTTTGTGCTGTATTTTTTTTAATTAAAGCATTTGAGTTTTTGCCCAAGGGAATGTGGGATGAGACCAGGAGGAGCAGCAGCAGTTCCTGAAGGCAAAGGCCATGCAGGCACCTGCCCCACAGTCTGACCCAACTGCCCTCATAAAATACGGGGCACTTCATATGAAGGACCCACGTGAGAGACAGTGGGTTGGTTTCCTGAAGTTTTAAGTGGTTTTCCTTCAATGGGGTTTAGGATTCAGTGTAGCAGCTCTGTCTCCTGCTCTCAGACCAGGGAAGGAGGGGGCACTTGTGACCAAAGGAGGCCACGAGGATGGGAAAGGGCTTGGAGGGGAAGTGTGTGAGGACACTGAGGGCACTTGGTGTGGCCAGCTGGAGAAGAGGACATGGAGGGGAGACCTCAGTGCAGTTCCAGTTTCCTGGGGAGGGGCAGGCTCTGAGCTCTGCTCTGTGGGACCAAGGGCAGCACCCAGGGAATGGCTGGAGCCGTGCCAGGGCAGGGACAGCACCCAGGGAATGGCTGGAGCCGTGCCAGGGCAGGGACAGCACCCAGGGAATGGCTGGAGCCGTGCCAGGGCAGGGACAGGGCACAGGGAATAGCTGGAGCTGTGCCAGGGCAGGGACAGCACCCAGGGAAGGGCTGGAGCCGTGCCAGGGCAGGGACAGCACCCAGGGAATGGCTGGAGC
>VWZD01000905.1:43534-69561 GCA_013396695.1 Sakesphorus luctuosus | reverse complement strand
CTGGGCAATGGCCCAGAGGGTTTGGAATGCCCAGCTTTGGTCACACCCACACAGGGACAAACTGGTCCCACCTGCTCAACTGGGACAGTTGGATACCTGGCTGCTCAACTGGGATGGTTTCATCCTTGGAAAAGTGAAATGGAACCAGGGAGAAATGGTTCTTTAAAGGTGCCTTAGCAGCTTGCTCGAGTTTCCAGCCCACCTTGGTGAGCAGGTTCTGCAGAGGGCACAGCCAACACACAGAACAGCCCAGGCCCTTGGCACTTGCAAGAATCTTTCAATTCCAGCACCATTTATCAGCGTCAGCTTCTTAATCCTCATGGCCTAAATATTCCCAGTTCATTACTGGGACTCTGGCAGGGTTGGGAATGTTCTGCTGGAAGGGGAGAGGCTGTGAGGACACCAGCACCCACCCAGAGCTGCTCTCTGAGGGACCAACACTCCCATTCCTCATAAATTAGGGAGCAGAGTCACTGGAGAACACAGGAAAGGAGGGAATTAGGAGGGGTGGGAGGTCAGTCTCGTTTCTCAGGTTTTCATTTGCACCAGGAATATTTTTCTCAGCTTTTTGGTTAATTGAAAGTTTCATCCACTGGTGTGTGTTTTCCACCTGCTCTGTCAGAAATCCCCCCCAGCTCTCACTAAAAGCTTTTCTCCAAGTTTGACAGCATTAAAAGCCCACATCTCTCAGGAATGAGGCCACATGTGCTGCTGTTCCAGTGGTTCCTGCCATAAATCAGCCTGTCCAGAGGAGCTGGAAGTGTCCCAGGCCAGGCTGGAGCAGCCTGGGCTGGTGGGAGGTGTCCCTGCCCATGTCAGGGGTGGCACTGGGTGGGCTTTGAGGTCCTTTCCAACTCAATCCATTCTGGCATTCAATGATTCTATGAAATCCCAGCTTTTACTAATTTACAACATCCCAATGTTTTCTGAACTCTCTCAGGTATAAAGAGCCACGTAGCCAAAAAATCCCACCATTCCAGAGCCCAGACCTTCCTCCTGGCAGGACACAGAGGGGGACAAGCTGTGGGGCTCCCCACTCACAAATGAAAACATAAAACCCACACGAGAACAGAGCTATAACTGTATTAACAGGCCTATAAAGGGCCACACTGGAGCCTTAATTACTGCACCGCGAGTCAGACCAGCTTTAATCTGAGTTTAAGTGCCTATAAATTGATACATCTCTTGGTGAACACACCGAGTGAGTGACCACCCAAACACAGCCCTGAGCTTATGGGAGTCTTATGGTTTGGTTCATCAGGAGCAAAGAGAGTAAATCATCTTGTACAAGGTGAGTATTCATCACATTAAATTCAGTAATAAAGAAAGAACTCAATAATATTCTCACAGGCTGCCTTTCAATTGACTAGTTAATGGATTATTAGATTTATTTTTTTTATGGGCAGTGGAGGCTCTGCCAAAATCCCGTGGATTGACAGAGCTGTACAAGATAAATGATTAGTGCCAGTTAAACCCTCCAATAAAACCCCAGTAAAACCTCCAAACACACAAACCTTTGGGTAACAGGCAATTAAATCTCTTAGCACAAAAAACCCCATTGTGGTATCTGGAAACTGCCAGACATTCCCAGGATTTAAAGACACCCATCAGCTGTTGGATATTAAACAGGCTGATGGGCACCAGTAATTACTTGGGCAAATGTGGCCTGCAAGGGTGTGACTGGCACAGGGTCACACATGGTGCCTGCAGGAGGTGCCCCACAATGCCAGGCTGTAAGAGTCAAAAGAGCTACTGTCCCAGTTGAGCAGGTGGGACCAGTTTGTCCCTGTGTGAGTGTGACCAAAGCTGGACATTCCAATCCCTCTGGGCCATTGCCCAGCAACTNCTTTGTCCCTTCCTTTTCCTTTGGACTCGGGGGAACCGCGTGGGGCTCAGCACAGGGACCACCAAACCCCCCTGTGTTTGTGCCCCAGGGGGCTGGGTTCCACTGCTGGGGTTGGGGGTTCAACCCAATTTCTCTTTGGGCCATTGCATTTCTTGTAATATTGTTATTAAATTGTAACTCTGACTTGTAATCTCTTTTGTGTTGGGTTCGTTTCTCCTGCAGGTTTAAATTCAAACCAGCACAACTACCTATCCCAGTCTGGGGATAAAAACTGGAACAGTTTATTGAACACACAACAGGCAATTTAAAGGTCTCGGGGCCAGGATATGTTAATAAGGAGGATGGATTATGGTAACAAATGTTAACTAGGGGATTATACAAGTTTCGAGTACATTGCACAAATAGTTAATATTTCCTATAACAGGAATTTACATGGGGAGAAGAAAACAAAGGATTGCAGCATGAATTGATAACATTCATCTTAAAATCCATCTCTGTCTTGGAGCTGGAAACAGCCAATCAGCATGGCTGAACATCAGCAGGCCTTGCTGTCCCTAGTGATGGGATTTTGTCTCAGCCTTTGCTGGGGGCTGAATTTCATTCCCTACACCAGGCACACCCCACGAGACCTCCCTCAGCTCCAGCAGCCTCCAAGGCAAACCCAGAACAAACACAGAACCATTCTGATCCCATTTCATCCTGGTTTGATCCCATATTTTCACATCCCAGCACTGAGTTGTCCACACACAGCTCAGGAGGGATGTACTTGCATGTGGCTTTCATGTAATACAGAACCCCAGAATGGTTTGGGGTGGAAAGGTTTTAAAGATCATCTCATTCCACTCCCTGCCATGGGCAGGGACACCTCCCACCAGCCCAGGCTGCTCCAAGCCCTGTCCAACCTGGCCCATCCAGGGATGGGGCAGTCACAGCTTCTCTGGGCAACCTGTATCCCAAACCTGTATCCCAAGCCTGTATCCCAAAGAGGACTGAACTGTATAGTCTCAATATTGCAGAATTTTAGGGGAAATGTGGCCTTGCTTTTCCCTTCCAACCCAGCCCAGTCCATCATTCTATTTAGGAACCTCACATTACCAACATGTCCTAAACAATCTTTCTGCAGGGTGTCCTCTGAGCTGTGATGTCAATCCCAAGCTGCTCCTCCTGCTGCAGCCACAGCCAGGGGAGGAGCTGCAGGACATACCAGCAAGGCCAGGCAGGGACACTGGGGTGACCACGAGTCACAGGTCCAACACCCTGCTCTGGGGGAGACCTAAACAAAGCTTTGAACCAAAGGCAAACCTCGAGGCCCAAACCAGCTGGGACTGTTCAAAGACACCAATGACAAGGTTAACAAAGTGAAAAGAAGAAAAATAATGCCAATCCCCTCAGTGTGTCTGAATATCAACAGTGTTTGTTAAACTGTCATTGTGCTTGATTCAAGATTTTAGGAGAGGTCAAGGTAGTTTGGAGACATAAAGAGGAGGTCACTGGAGAGCCTGAACAGCAGGAAAACATTTCCCTCTCCTCCCAAGCCTTCCAAAATGCATCCCTTGTGGTCTGTCTTCTGCTGACATTCAGAGGAGTCTGAAGGTTTAATAAGCACCCCAGTGCCAGCACACAGGGCAGCTGGTCCTGCCTGCCATGAGCACCGTGAAGGAGGAAAATCAGGAGCAAAACCCCTACCTGGACTCAGTGGAGGTCGGCATGGATAAAATATGTGCAGAAATGCCACCTGGTCACCAAGCCAGGCCAGCAAAATTAATGGATGCACTTCTGGGAGCAGCACCAAAGTGTCTGGCCTGGAAAGGGAATGCTGAGTTAGGGACCAACAGCTCTTCTCCTCCAGGTCCTCTTCCACAGGGACACCTTCCCTTGGGGCAGCCCTGACATGGTACCTGGTTCCAGGCCCTGCCAGCTGAATCCTGGTGTTCCCTGTGTGGCACAGCAGAGTGGGTGCCCCTGGAGATGGAATCCAAGGGGAACGGGAAGCCCTGTCCTTGGTGAGGGTTCCTGTCCTGGGCCTTGGGTGCTGCAGCTCTGCTAATGAAGGCCAGGGGTGGAGTAACCACATCTCCTTCCTTACAGAATCCCTGGGGTTGGCAAAGCCCTGCCAGCCCATGTAGCCCCCCCTGTGCCTCATGCCCACCTTGGCAAAGCCCTGCCAGCCCATGGAGCCCACCCTGTGCCCGATGCCCACCTTGGCAAAGCCCTCCCAGCCCCTGGAGCCCACCCTGTGCCCGATGCCCACCTTGTCCCCCAGCCCAGAGCACTCAGTGCCACGGCCAGTCCTGCCTTGGGCACCTCCAGGGCTGGGCACTCCAACCCTCCCTGGGCAGCCCCTGCCAGTGCCTGCCCACCCTTTCCAGGAGGAAATTCCTGCTGCTGTGCCCCCTGCCCCTGCCCTGGTACAGCCTGAGGCCGTTTCTCCTTGTCCTGTCCCTGTTGGCCACTTAAGAAGGTGCCAAATGACATTCAGGAATCTCAACTTGTGAGAATGTTGCAGGTTGAAAAATAAGCAGTTTCAGGTCAAATCCTGAAAGGACAAAGAGCACTTTCCACTCTCCAGGGTTCATGGAATCATAAGATTGCAGAATCATGGAATTCCAGGATCCCTGAGGGTGGCAAAGCACTGCCAGCCCCTGGAGCCCACCCTGTGCCCAATGCCCACCTTGGCAATGCCCCCCCAGCCCCTGGAGCCCACCCTGTGCCCGATGCCCACCTTGTCCCCCAGCCCAGAGCACTCAGTGCCACGGCCAGTCCTGCCTTGGGCACCTCCAGGGCTGGGCACTCCAAACCTCTCACTTTCTGACCTTCCAACAACACACTAACCCGAAGCTTCCCAGTTTTCCCCCCTGTGCCCAAGGCAATGAATTTCCAGCCCCAGGGAAAAGGCAGCTGCTCTTCCTTCTACCAAGTGGAGACAAATTAACCCCATTTTTGCTGTGGCAGAGACCAGGACCTCTGAATTATCCTGTGACAGAGGAACCATCAGCCAAACCAATATAGGCAACACAAGGCTTGTCATACCCCAAATATGACTGCAAAAGGTAATTAAATTATTGCTAAAAGCAAAATTATTCTGTTATTTTAAATCTAGAGCTGCCTGATTCTCAGTATAAAGAAACCATATATAAAGTGCCTGAAGCAAATCAATACTGCAGGAATTTACCTACTAAAAGAGCAAAGAAAACTAATAGGAAAGCATAGAAATGTACACCTGGGAGCTCTCTCAGAGGGTTATTAAGAGGTCAAGAGCTCCCCCAGCCCTATTTTAGATCTTCCATCCCTGCCCAGCAGCCAAGGAAAAGGGCACAACCAGCCAGGAAAATGGCAAATCCACATTTCAAATGGAAAGATCTCTTTGTCTGTAGGAAGAAGTCATCCCAAAGCAGCAAAGGATATCAAAAATTCAGAATTATTGCTGCTGATTTTGCCAAGGAGCAGGGGAAAGTGGCACTTCCAGCCCCTCCATCTGGCTCAGGGATGGAGATTTCCTGGGATCAGCCATCAGGAGCGAGGGATGAGCTCTTGGTCTTCAGTGTGCTCAGACACAGAACATCACCCAAGGCTGATGGGAGACAATTCCCTGTCCTGAAGGTGTTGGTGGTCTAACATGTCCCACCAGTTCCCCTCTGGCCTGTCCCTTATCCAAGCTCATCCATAATGATCCCATCCTGCTGGAAAAGTCACCAAGGGAGGAGATTGAGGCTGGGAAGTTTGACCTCTGGCAGAACAGCCCTTGCTCAGGAACACCAGGTGTGATGAGTTGTGCCCTGTGCTCACCTCCTGTGCCCACCTCCTGTGCCCCTGGTCACACCAGTAAGACCCACAAAACTCCAAGGGATAAATGGGAAACAGCAAATCCCAGCAGAGCAGGGAAAGGATGGCCCAGCCACGTTTTTCCACTGCCTCCCACAACATAGCCAGGATTTGGGAGTCATTAGTGACTTCCTGCAATCATGGCATGTGGAATTAGATCCATATTGATTTATCAGGAATTATGGTGTTGCTGGACTGATCCATCCCTGGTCCAGCAGCCTCAATTCCCAGCAGTGACTGGAGCACCTTCAGATGGAGCAGCAGAGCTTCCTGTGGCTGATTCACAACAGCAAACCCCAAACAGCTGGAATGTTTCCTTAGATACAAGAACTTCTGGGAGGAAAGTGGGATCTCCATCACTGCAGGCTTCCCTGAACCCAGGAGACATCAGCCAGGATCATTCCACAATTTTTCTGGGACAGGGTGATGGGACAGAGACCCCTTTTCCTTCTGCTTTTTCCAAGGGGTTTCAGTGGTTTGCACCATGTACTGTATTTTATGCAGCTCTACAACACTGTCCCAGCTCAGGAGGTTCCCCTCTCTGCAACCATGGCAATTCCCCTACTGCGGCTGTGCTTTCATCCCCAAATCCTTGGATTTAGCTGTTTAAACCAAGGAGTGCTTTGGAAGGGTTTATTATCATTATTGAATCATTTTAAAGCTCTGCTTAGTGCAAGGTTGGGCAGTCCCAGGGAAGGATGTGGGAACTTCTGCCTGGGAGGTGGCAGAGATCCAAGTCCCCCAGTGCACACCCTCACCACTCCCCCAGCTGGTCCCCAGTGTGTCTCCCTGAAGTCCATAAGGAGAAATCCTAAGGAGGAAGCTGAGACTGAGGGCAAACAACTCAGAGAGATGAGGAGATTAGTTGATTTATCCATAAATCCTCACTCACATCCAGAGAGAAAACACTGTCCTGCCCAATAACACCAACTCCTTTGGTCAAAGGCTTTTATTCACTGGTTTGGGATATGGTTGTTAAGCTGACAAAAATCATCTTTCCAATATGACACCGGGATGCATTTCCAGAGAAATTCCTGAGGAAAGAGAGCAGGACCCCCAGGCCTTTATCCACCTCTAACCCCCAGCCTCTGGTTTTCCCTTTTTCCATCCCTGCACCCTCGAGTTTGGGAGTGGAGAGAGGAATGAGGAGCAGCAAATGGCTCCTTGTTGCTTTGTCCTCACTTGGTCTGTCAAACCTTTCCCTAAAAATCTTCCACTGTGGAGATTGATCTCCTGACTTGGACCATCTCTGCTGGTGTTGAACCAACCTGGAATTCCAAGGAGCTTGAGAGTAACTCAGAACTGGACCTCTGTTTAAACCTCTGTCTTTGTCCCACCTGCAGTGGATGTGCAGGATGCACCTCCCGTTCCCTGGGCTGCCGCATCTTCTCTTGGGAACCTTGATGTCCCTCAGTTGTTGTTTCTCCAGGTGAAACCATCCCAGGGCCTCTGTTTTCTCCACATTGATCACATCAATCACCCTCCTCCTCAGCATCCCTTTGGTTTTCCTGTCCTGAAGCCAACTCCCAACACTGGAGAAGGAGCTCTGGATGAAGCCCCAGAGCTGAGCAGTGTTGGGGGGCCTGGACTGTCCCACCTGTGCTTCCACATCCCAGGACATGGTTTGCCTTTCCCAAAACACTGTGGCATTAGGAATTGTGTGACTCCCTCCCATCCAGAGTCTTCTCCTGCATCCTGCCCTTGTGCAGGACGTGGCATTTCTCCTTAGGGAAGGGAGAGAGGGAATATCCTTTTTCCAACCATTCTCTGGTTTGTCCTATCCATACATTCTATCCCAGTTCAGCTTCTGGCAGCACAGTCCCAACTCCAAGGGTTGTAATCCCTTCTCCTCCACCATCCAGCTCATTCTCCAAACCCCCTGGATGCTGTTGGAGCCTGGAGACCCCTCTCTGGATTCAGTCACCCTGTTTGACAGCGAAACCTCGCTAACGAACTTGGAGTTCATTTCCACCCACCTCACAATTAGTTTCACCCCATTTTCCACTCCACCTCTGTGTAAAAGTAGCAATTAAGACCTGATGGAAACTCCAGTTCATCAGAGTGCCCTCAAACTTCAGTCTGAGTGTCACACCACCCTTGATTGATATCTCTGGAATAAGATATGGAAGGCAAACCTGCTCTGCTGCCCTCAACAATCTCCTTTCCTTTCAGCATAACCATGATCTGCTCTTTTTAACATGGCTTTGACCTAAAATGTTGATTTTCTCTCGGTGTGCTGCAGCCAAAAGCCTTGAAACCACAATTTCCACTCTCATTCCATTATCTGCCTTCATGATTCTCACAGATGGAAAACACTCTGAATTAGCACTTCACCAACTGTTTGTCTCTCCAGGAGAAGCCACAGAAAGCAGGATGGGGAGGTCACACCTGAGAGCACTTTAACCTGACACCACAAAAGGAGGAAAACTGCAGAACTGAAGGACTCAGCAATAGGACAAGGGGGCACGGGGGGCTCAAGCTCTGCCAGGGCAAATTGAAGTTGGAGATGAGAAAAAACTTCTTTGCAGAGAGAGTGCTGAGGGATTGGAATGGGCTGCCCAGAGAGGGGGTGGATTCCCCATCCCTGGAGGTTTTTCAACTGAGCTTGGCCATGGCACTGAGTGCCATGATCTGGTAAAGGGAGTGGAGTTGGCCCAAGGGTTGGACTTGATGATCTCAGAGGTCTTTTCCAACCCAATCCATTCTATGATTCTATGACTGGTTTGAGGAATTGGCTCCATCCACCCCTCGGGGACTTCCATCCTGTGCAGGTGTCCTGGTTAATCCCAGCTGAAAGCTGAGAGACCAGGGAAAAGATGCTCAGGTGCTCCTGGAGCTGAAAGGAACAGCTCTAAGTTTTCCCAGAAGTTGATCAAAATCATCATTTCCTACAGAGAACTGAGGCCACTTCTCTCCTGGGAGCCTGAGGGTGTTCCTTGTGCTGTCCCAACCCAAAGAGTCCTGACCATGGCCAGGAGAACTGGAGGGGCAATGCCAGCCTGAGATGTGGGCAGTGCCCAAGAGGAGGAGCTCAGGACTCCCCTCCACTCTTCCCTCCCTTTTGCCCATGATGTGGTCTCAGCACAGAGAAAAAATTTGGTGCCACAACAGCAAATGCTGATTATTATTTTCCACGACATCTGTGCTTCTTTTTTTATTGAGTTATTTACTTTCAGTGCACTCCTGTTTCTCTTACAGGGCAGGCAGATAATTGTTCTCTCTTTCTCTCTATAATTGCAGCAAATTCTCATTAATCAATACAAGACCAGGCAGGGATTTATGTCCTGATGAAATCCTGGTTTAGTTGACACCTGGGCTTCTGAGTGATTGTGAGACAAACCTAATTAATTACCTCCCTGGCTAACCCAACCCACACACCTGGAAAAAGAAAATCTGCTTTTTGATGAGTCCATTTGAATGATGGAAACTTCCAAGCTGTGATGACAGACCCAGACACAGCCCTTCAGTCCCTGCCTTGGTGCTTTCACAGGAAGAAAAGCACAGCTCAAGAATTGAGGATTTTTAAGCTACAGATGGAAAATACAAGACGGGAAGGGTTTTAATTGAGAGTTGTTGGGGATATTGATAATACACACAGGAGTCTTATATTGCTTTTGTCAGCATGGGAAGCCTGGAAGGATGAGGCGGTGACACACATGAGGTTGGAGATTTGAGGGTGAAAGGGCAGAGAAGTTGAAGTTCCTACAGCACTCACATGTTTTCTTTTTCCTCCTTTTCCCCCTTAATCCCCACCCTGGTCCTGGCTCTGGCTGTTCCTCCTCCCAACACACAGACTGGCCCCTGGTTCACACCCAGGACCTCAGTGGGTGCTCCTGCCCAGGGCCCAGACTGGTGCAGGCCCCTGCCAGGATTCTATTTGCAAAACACCCCTGGGATATCCCAGATTTACACACCAAGTCCGGGTGGGTTTATGTCCACAAAGCCACAGGTTTGTGTAGCCCTTTCCCCCTGGGCCTTATTGTGCAGAGGGGCAGGAGAGCAGGACAGGTTCTCCACCTCCATCCAAGGTGACTCTGTGATTCTGTGACACCTTTTGCAGACCAAAGTCCACCTGTGCAAGCTCAGACAAGGAATCTGTGACAACCAGGAAAATGTTTATCCTGGAACCACAGAGTGGTCTGGGTTGGAAGGGACCTTAAGGATCACCTTGCCATGGGCAAGGACAACTTCCACTAGAGCAGGTTGCTCCAAACCCCATCCAATCCACCCTGGAACACTCCCAGGGAAGTATTTAGTCCTCCCTTCCAGTACTTACACCTGACAATTAACTCCTGCTTTTCCCATGAGAAGATCCACCCTCTCCAGGGCAAACCTTGCAATAAATGCAGGTTTGTTCCAGAACTGGAGACCTTTGGCCTGAGCCATTTAACGAAGTGGCAGCTCCAAGGCCCTCACACACATTTGTTGCTGTTCCAGTTTATTTGCAGCTAACAAATAAAGTGCACTTCATTAGGGCTGCAAAGGAAAATGGAGCCGGGTTAGGAAAGCAACCAAATGTTTGCTTGATTTGCTTTAAACCACAGGCACTGTGGCCAAGCAGCAATTTCTCAGCAAGTAATGATCCTGATTTTTGGCTGCCGCTTTGCCTGTCTCCTTTCTGCCAAAGACACGGATTTAGCTCCCAACAAAGGAATGTCCCAGTGCCACTTGGAAAATTGATATTAAAACTTGCCCTTCTCAGCACTGTTTGGTGCCCTCAAGGGGAAGAGAAGGTCTCTGGATCTGCTGATTTGTGACAGGTGCTGTGGCTGCTCCAAGCTCAGCTGAGGGACCAGCCTGTGCTGGGCTCAACCACAAGAAATCACCTTGTTCAGTGAGGAATGAAGGAGTTTTTCCAAGAGGGAGCAGGAGGAAGAAGTGGGTGAGGCAGAGGATGCCAAAGCAGAGACAAGAAGGGGAAGGGGAAGAGAGGCAGCCACTGTTTGGTGCCCTCAAAAGGAAGAGAAGATCTCTGGACCTCCTGATCCATGAGAGGTGCTGTGGCTGCTCCAAGTGCAGCTGAGGCTCAACCACCCCTGCATGCAAAGAGAAATCACCTCTTTCAGTAAGGAATGAAGGAGTTTTCTGCCTGCTCCAAGTGCAGCTGAGGCTCAACCACCCCTGCATGCAAAGAGAAATCACCTCTTTCAGTAAGGAATGAAGGAGTTTTCCCAAGAGGGAGCAGGAGGAAGAAGTGGGTGAGGCAGAGGATGCCAAAGCAGAGACAAGAAGGGGAAGGGGAAGAGAGGCAGCCACTGTTTGGAGAAGAGGAAGAGGGAGAACTCCTAAATGAGGTAGCAACCACACAGTGCCCATCCCTGAGTGAGCTGNATTGCAGCAAATTCTCATTAATCAATACAAGACCAGGCAGGGATTTATGTCCTGATGAAATCCTGGTTTAGTTGACACCTGGGCTTCTGAGTGATTGTGAGACAAACCTAATTAATTACCTCCCTGGCTAACCCAACCCACACACCTGGAAAAAGAAAATCTGCTTTTTGATGAGTCCATTTGAATGATGGAAACTTCCAAGCTGTGATGACAGACCCAGACACAGCCCTTCAGTCCCTGCCTTGGTGCTTTCACAGGAAGAAAAGCACAGCTCAAGAATTGAGGATTTTTAAGCTACAGATGGAAAATACAAGACGGGAAGGGTTTTAATTGAGAGTTGTTGGGGATATTGATAATACACACAGGAGTCTTATATTGCTTTTGTCAGCATGGGAAGCCTGGAAGGATGAGGCGGTGACACACATGAGGTTGGAGATTTGAGGGTGAAAGGGCAGAGAAGTTGAAGTTCCTACAGCACTCACATGTTTTCTTTTTCCTCCTTTTCCCCCTTAATCCCCACCCTGGTCCTGGCTCTGGCTGTTCCTCCTCCCAACACACAGACTGGCCCCTGGTTCACACCCAGGACCTCAGTGGGTGCTCCTGCCCAGGGCCCAGACTGGTGCAGGCACCTGCCAGGATTCTATTTGCAAAACACCCCTGGGATATCCCAGATTTACACACCAAGTCCGGGTGGGTTTATGTCCACAAAGCCACAGGTTTGTGTAGCCCTTTCCCCCTGGGCCTTATTGTGCAGAGGGGCAGGAGAGCAGGAAAGGTTCTCCACCTCCATCCAAGGTGACTCTGTGATTCTGTGACACCTTTTGCAGACCAAAGTCCACCTGTGCAAGCTCAGACAAGGAATCTGTGACAACCAGGAAAATGTTTATCCTGGAACCACAGAGTGGTCTGGGTTGGAAGGGACCTTAAGGATCACCTTGCCATGGGCAAGGACAACTTCCACTAGAGCAGGTTGCTCCAAACCCCATCCAATCCACCCTGGAACACTCCCAGGGAAGTATTTAGTCCTCCCTTCCAGTACTTACACCTGACAATTAACTCCTGCTTTTCCCATGAGAAGATCCACCCTCTCCAGGGCAAACCTTGCAATAAATGCAGGTTTGTTCCAGAACTGGAGACCTTTGGCCTGAGCCATTTAACGAAGTGGCAGCTCCAAGGCCCTCACACACATTTGTTGCTGTTCCAGTTTATTTGCAGCTAACAAATAAAGTGCACTTCATTAGGGCTGCAAAGGAAAATGGAGCCGGGTTAGGAAAGCAACCAAATGTTTGCTTGATTTGCTTTAAACCACAGGCACTGTGGCCAAGCAGCAATTTCTCAGCAAGTAATGATCCTGATTTTTGGCTGCCGCTTTGCCTGTCTCCTTTCTGCCAAAGACACGGATTTAGCTCCCAACAAAGGAATGTCCCAGTGCCACTTGGAAAATTGATATTAAAACTTGCCCTTCTCAGCACTGTTTGGTGCCCTCAAGGGGAAGAGAAGGTCTCTGGATCTGCTGATTTGTGACAGGTGCTGTGGCTGCTCCAAGCTCAGCTGAGGGACCAGCCTGTGCTGGGCTCAACCACAAGAAATCACCTTGTTCAGTGAGGAATGAAGGAGTTTTTCCAAGAGGGAGCAGGAGGAAGAAGTGGGTGAGGCAGAGGATGCCAAAGCAGAGACAAGAAGGGGAAGGGGAAGAGAGGCAGCCACTGTTTGGTGCCCTCAAAAGGAAGAGAAGATCTCTGGACCTCCTGATCCATGAGAGGTGCTGTGGCTGCTCCAAGTGCAGCTGAGGCTCAACCACCCCTGCATGCAAAGAGAAATCACCTCTTTCAGTAAGGAATGAAGGAGTTTTCCCAAGAGGGAGCAGGAGGAAGAAGTGGGTGAGGCAGAGGATGCCAAAGCAGAGACAAGAAGGGGAAGGGGAAGAGAGGCAGCCACTGTTTGGAGAAGAGGAAGAGGGAGAACTCCTAAATGAGGTAGCAACCACACAGTGCCCATCCCTGAGTGAGCTGCAGGAAAATTCCATCCACTGTCCAGGAGAGGACATTCCCTGGCTGCCCTGAGGGCCTGGAGTTGGAGGGTGAAGAAGCCAAAAAGCTGAAATCCCTTCCTGAGGAAGGGGAATTGAGGAAACAACTGGAAAAGGGGCACAATCCCTCAGGCTCTGGAGGCAACTCCTGTCAGGTGTGAAAGGATTCCTTCAGGGTTGTGTGTCACTCAGGGAAGTGGATCACCAGGGAGAAATTCCCAGAGGGAATTAGCCATGCTGGAGGTGATTTGGGATAAGAAGGAACAGTCCCACACCACACACACCTTCTGTGCTGCCACAAAGAACTCCTGTGACAGACAGAGCCCAAAATTATGGACTAGATGAACTCAGTGGGCATTTTAGAGGGAGTCAATATCAAAAGAAGGGAAGGTTGTACTGGGATGTGTGGGACCTGGGAATGAGGGAAATGCTATGGAATAGTGGGTGGGTATTGGCCTGGGTTTGCCTGGGACAGGGTTAATTTTCTGGCTGTGTTTTGGATTTAATATGACAACAATGTCTTTAACTCAATCCACAGGTTTTATTTTGGTTTTTTCCCCCCATTTCTCTCCCATATCCCACTGTAGGGGGAGAGAGTCAGACGGTGGGTGGTTTTCAGCTCCTGCCATTAAACCATGACAAAAAGGGATAAATATTCCAGCTCAGTATCAGCCAATCAGGCAAACTGTGCTGCATTTTGTATAAGCAGAAGGAAGTTTCATGTTTGTTCCTATTCACAAGTACCATGGACAGCGTTCGGCTGTTTGGGCTGTCCAGAGACTCTCCCTCCAATCGCATCTACAGAGCGGGAGAGTGTTTGGAAATGGGACAGGAAAACTGCAAGTTTCAGGGAAAAGAGTAAGGAATCATCAACAGAAGGTAACGTGGTTAATGGATTCGAGGAAATTTTTTTTAGGATTTATTTTATTACAATAAAGGTGAGAGTGAAACGCAGGGAGGAAAGGGGAGAGTTAAGGAAGGAGGGAAGAAAGTGCCAATGCAGGACCCCAAAGCATCTCCCCTGGGGCAGAGATGGAACCCCCAGACACTTTTGCCCAGAGCTGCTCGTTTGGGACAGGGAAGGTCCAGATTTGCAGGACAGGGAGCAAAGGGAGCCACAAAGGGACAGTGAGCCCATGAATTCAGCCCTGGGAACAAACAGCCTGTGGAGCAATGACACGTGAGGACCCATCGGAGGTGGATGTAGGAAAGAGAAGGGATGGAAATGAGAGTGTGAGGAGAGAGATTTGGGCAGCACATCAGTTGGGAGCTCTGGTAAAATTTAGGTTGTTGTTAGTGCATAGGAACTATCAGTCTGGAAAAGCAGGTATCAATCAATGTGCTGCTGATTCCAGAGCTGGGAGCTGCCTGAGGAGGGGACAGAGAGTCTGAACCTTCCAGAGCTCTTTCACTGACAAAATGTGAAAAACCAAGAGGCCACACCTTGAGTGTTGTGTTGAGTTGTGGGCCCCTCAGTTGAGGCAAGAGATTGAGGGGCTGGAGCGGGGCCAGAGAAGAGCAACGAGGCTGGAGAAGGGAGTGGAGCACAAGTGCTGTGGGGAGAGGCTGAGGGAGCTGGGGGTGTTTGTGCTGGAGAAGAGGAGGCTGAGAGGTGACCTCAGCACTGTCTGGAAGTGCCACATCAGGGAAGTTGTGGCCAGCTGGGGGTTGGTCTCTTCTCCCAGGCACTCAGCAATAGGACAAGGGGGCACGGGGGGCTCAAGCTCTGCCAGGGGAAATTGAAGTTGGAGAGCAGAAAAAAATTCTTTGCAGAGAGAGTGCTGAGGGATTGGAATGGGCTGCCCAGAGAGGGGGTGGATTCCCCATGCCTGGAGGTTTTTAAGGTGAGCTTGGCCGTGGCACTGAGTGCCATGATGTGGTAAAGGGACTGGAGTTGGCCCAAGGGTTGGACTTGACGATCTCGGAGGTCTTTTCCGACCCAATCCATTCTAGGATTCTATGAAATGAAAGTGTTTTGCTGACTTCCCATATTTAGCTCTCAGCTTGAATCCCAACAACAACAAATCTTCAGCAAGGGAACTCTTGGAGACCAGAGCAAGAGAAGACAGAGTGATCAGAGGACATAAGGAAGACATCAGAAAGCTCCTGAAGCTCCTCATGCTGCAGGGTAGGGAGTCCTCCTACCCTCAGTCTGGAGAGGAGGTGTTTTAGGGATGGCAGACATTTCCATCTTCACACCCTCTTGTGTTTCTGGTGCAAATTTTACCAGAAACTTCCCATGGACCCTCCCAGAGGCTGCATAAGCCATAAGCTTTAAACAAATGGAGGAGAGAAGAACACCTGGTGCTGAGTCCACGTAGATTCCACATGAAGAGACTGCAATTTTTCTCGTGCTTTCCTTCAAGACACACAGAGCTGTCAGGACTGGGACCTTCTCAGCAGGCTGGGGATTCCTCATGCAGGCAGGGCAAGAGGCAAAGAATCCCAGAATCCCGGAATGGTTTGGGTTGGAAGAGACTTTAAACCCATCCCATCCCACCCCTGCCATGGGCAGGGACACCTCCCACCAGCCCAGGCTGCTCCAAGCCCTGTCCAACCTGGCCTGGGACACTCCCAGGGATGGGGCAGCCACAGCTTCTCTGCCCAACCTGTGCCAGGGCCTGCCCACCCTCCCAGGGAAGAATTTCTTCCAAATACCAAATTTATCCTCCACTCTTTGAGGCCATTCCCCCTTGTCCCCTCCCTACCTGGCCTGTAAAGCTGAAGGTGTGATGAATAAATCATGTCACAGGTTTTAAAACATCCTTCCTTTTTACTGGAGGACAGAGGGCAGCTCAGGAAACCTCTGGGGGACACTCTCCCACCGATTCCAAAAGGTTTCAAATGAAATTCCCAACAGAAAACTGTAAAAGAAGCAACATTTTGTTCCTTCCCCATTTCCCCATGGAAGCCAAGGCCAAAATAAAGTGATGGAGTGTGTGGAAGGGTTTCCACTCATCCTGCAGGAAATCCTGGATCCTCCTGTGGCCTCTGCAGATAAACACTTGTGTCCATCTTGGCCTTTTGATGGTGGAAGAGAATAACTGTGGAAAACCCCTGAGCAAGGTGGGCAATGATTGTGTCATCGATTCCTCCCTCCATGGGAGAAACCACAGCAGGAGCTCTTGGGATGAGGCACCACTCAGGCCTCAAACAGGAGCTGCCTGAGCTTTCCATGTCCTTTTCTGTGGAATTCCTCATGGGAAATCATGCAGCAAAACTGGGAAAACACTCCTGTGACATAAAAACAGGGTCTTCTCCCCAGCCCAGAACTGCCTCACTCTGCTCAACAAAGGGGAAAGAGCAGCCCAGATAAGGGCAAACCAGCAGCTGGCAGATGTTCCTCAGGCACTGTAATTATGAAAATACCATTTTGTGCTTTGCAATGTGTTTTCCACGAGAGAGAAGCTTCTCTGAGCCTTAAAACCTCATCCCATTACGAGAATTTGTGCTCACGATGCGCTCCAGGAGACAGAGGAATAAATAAGACTCTCCACTACTTCTACACCTTAAATATCTTCCTCTCTCAGAGCTGTGGAATATTAGAAGGGGAGCATCATTACACACAGAAAAGCACCTTCGCAATGCAGCCATTTCTGCTCTGCCTCCTCCTTATCATCTCTCTTTTGTGACACCCAGAGACGTCTGGTGGGCACAGAAAACATTCTCCATTACTGCTGAAAAACCCAGGACTTCTAAATTACAACCAGATGGCAGTGAAGGGTGAGGAACAGCTTATTTCAGGCAGCTGATGGTCCATTTGTCCTCTTTCCAAGCCTGCCATGTTGCCTGGATGGTGCAGGGAAAGCAACAGCAGCCTAATGACACCTGAATGCCCCTCCAACTGTGCATGCAAAGCATTTGATGTCCAAGGAATAAACTCCAAACATTCTGTGCATCTGCAGCCTCAGCTTTCACTCAGCCCAACATTCAGGGAATGGATGGGGCAGGAACAACCAACCTTGGTCCAGTTAGAGCAAGAAAGATTTCCAGGCTCTGGTGCGCAGCGGGAAAAGCAGCCCCAAAGAGGCTGGTTCAGGTTGGGAACACAACTGGACCAGACAGCTCCAGCTTCACTTGGGGCCCAGAGAAGCCACAACTTCCACAAAAACCACTCCAGAGGGAGCAGATCCCAACTAGGAAGTGAAGGGAGGAACCTCAGTACTTGCAAAGCAGGCAAGGTCAGAAAGGGAGAGTGAAGGGCAGAAGAAATGGAGATACTTGGAAAAGGCACATCTAGAAAACCAGGGACTGACAGTCCAGGAGCAGGTGGGGCACAAACAAAATCATTCCTGAAGACTAGACCGAGATGGTGCCAAGGGGAACATGTCTGGGGAAGGGCAGGGAGGTCATCTGGGCTCAGACCCAACTTCTGGCCAACCATAGGCAGCTTTGGCTTGGGTGTCCCCACACCATCCCAGGGCTACACCCAGCACAGAAGGGCCACACATGGAGGGTGGGCAGGCCCTGGCACAGGTGCCCAGAGAAGCTGTGGCTGCCCCATCCCTGGGAGTGTCCCAGGCCAGGTTGGACAGGGCTTGGAGCAACCTGGGCTGGTGGAAGATACCTACTAGAGTGGGAATGAGATGCTCTTTAAGGTCCCTTCCAAGCCAAACCATCCCATGGTTCCATGACAAGGGAACATTGAAGGTGCTTCCCAGCCCAGGGTCTGCTCCTCCAAGAGCTGGAACCAAACTGATATTCCACAGGAAAACCTCTAGCAGGGACTTAGCACAGACATCACACCACAGAATTTGCCCCCTGTGGGTTGTGAGATGCTCCCCTAATGATCGTATTGCAAATCAGGAAGGGATGAAGGAGATGAAGGAGGTACAAGTGAAAACGACGACTGAAGTCTGAAAATACCTCCCACAAAAAACATCCTGGTCACCACCCTTCACACTCCACCTGGTTTGGGTGGGGTAACCTGGCAAAGGGTCAGCCTTGGTCACCAAAAGTCCTTCCCAAATGGCAAAGGTGCCACCAGGGGCCAGCTGCCTGTCTTGGCTGGGGCTGCACCCATGGATGGAGCCCATCTCAGCCTCTTCTCACCAACTGCCTCCAGGCCTGTCTGTGGCAAGAGGTAAAATGGTAAGATAACGAGGGTGACACAATTAGAACTAATTAGCTGAGTGGGCAATCTGTTCCCAGCCAATTAAAGCTGAGAGGCAAGGACTGCACCACAGCACGTGGAGAGTTTACTTGGCTGTTCTCAGCTCCTCCTGCTTCCAGGAACAAGGAGGCGAAGAAACAAAGTGGGTTTTTCCATTAAAAATAATTGGATGACAAGTGTCATACCAACCATGGGAACCTGGGAGGGGAATTGGACTCACATCCCTCTGGACACCCCCAAATATGCCCTGAAATGACTTTTTCCACAGTACAAGGAGGGGGTGCCCAGGTCAGGAAGAGGATTTTGAGGGTTTTGTTATTGTAAAGCTGTAAAAATATGGGCAGCCTGATGGCAAAATACTCCTGCCAATCACAGCCCTGTCTACATAAGCAGATGTTTAGGGGGAAATTCCTGAAATACAGACATTTCTGCAGGCCTTTCTATGGGGGTTACATCCAGCTGTGCGGAGACTCACATACCTCAGGAGGTTTCAGGCATCTGATCTCTGGGCTCATGTCCTGGTTCAGCAACTGAGACCACTGTGTGGGTGTGACCCAAAGCTGGGTATTCTCCATCCTCTGTGTAATCTCTCAGGAACTCTTCCCAATGGCCCATTGGCAGCAGCTGCCCAGGGCACAGCTGAGCCCTCAGCCTGGCAGCTGGCTGGGAAAGAAGCCTGGCAGAGGAGCTGGGAGAACTCCCCTCCAGGGACTCCTTGGCACCTCCACACCCACCTGAGGGCTCAGCTCTGCTTAGGGGCCAGCAACCAGTCCAAAATCCCCCCTGACTCCCAGAGTCACATCCCCCAGGCTGGAACTCCCTGCCCTGGAGGACCCACTGGGGGCTCCCACCTGCACCTGAGGGGACACAATCTGTGGGTTTTGGACTTCTGGGACCACTGGTTGGATCCAGAGGAGGATCAGACCCTGGCCAGGAGGAGCCCACCACTCTGGCCCAGACTGTGCCATCATCTGCACCAACAGGTTTGGCCCTTCCTTTTCCTTTGGACTCGGGGGAACCCCGTGGGGCTCAGCACAGGGGCCACCAAACCCCCCTGTGTTTGTGCCCCAGGGGGCTGGGTTCCACTGCTGGGGTTGGGGGTTCAACCCAATTTCTCTTTGTGCCATTGCATTTCTTGTAATATTGTTATTAAATTGTAACTCTGACTTATAATCTCATTGGTGTTGGGTTTGTTTCTCCTGCCAGTTTACCTTTAAACCAGCACAGCTCATCACTTAAAGCATGAAGTGCTGCCTCGGAATTGCCTGACATTGGTGTCTTCACCACGTTCAACATCACTACTGAAGGTGTAAACACCGTCATCAAACCATCCAAGGGACTCGCTGGATAATTCCCACGTGGAAGGAGAGGGTGAATCCATCACATAAATGGCCTCCAGGGCACAGTTTCCCCCCGAGCACGGAGAGAAGGAGCTGCTGGAAACAGAGAACAAAGTGTCAGCGTCTCACTCCACGAGGTGAAGGCAGAGCTGCCACCACTGTGATTTATGGAGAGCAGAGGCCTCTTTGGGAAAGAGCAGTTTGAGGAGCTGTGCCAGCACGGGGAAAACACAGGCTCCAGCTCATCAGCCAACTGCAATATTTTATCAGTGTAAGAGATAGGCAATGACCTTCCCCTTCAGAGTGTAAAATTGTTGCTGGGTTGAGCCTTTCCAAAACAAAAAGGCATCTATTTGTCGACTTGTCTGAATACAACAGGCCTGAGATGTTATCTCCACGCTCGTAATTCACTGGGACAAAGGAGGGAGCAGATTGAAGAGCACTGAGCCTGCATTTCCAAAACCTCCTTCAGGAGCTCAGGGTTCACCTTGACCTGGAATGTACAATGTGACAACAAGGGATCAAACACGAGGCTGCTCCTGAGCACCCCATGGCATGTTCCCCCTTGGATGAGTCTGGTGAAGAAGGAGATGATGAATCACCCCATGGCATGTTCCCCCTTGGATGAGTCTGGTGAATAAGGAGATGTGGAATCACCCCATGGCATGTTCCCCCTTGGATGAGTCTGGTGAATAAGGAGATGTTGAATCACCCCATGGCATGTTCCTCCTTGGTGAATATGGAGATGATGAATCACCCCATGGCATGTTCCTCCTTGGATTAGTCTGGGGAATAAGGAGACGTTGAATCACCCCACTTGAATGATGAATTCCTTCAAATTATGGTTCCTAAACTTACTAATATCTTCTCCAAGCTATGGCTGATGTCCACATGGTGCTGGTGAGGCCCAGCTGGATGGACTAGACTTTTCTGAGGTACTCTTGGGGACGAGACTCCCATGACAACATTGACATTGCAATTACTTCATAATTACTGTGTTAATCATTCCTTTGCTTTATTCCCAGGAGGGGATACAGTGCCTTGACACAGTTGAGCTAAAACAAACCCCATCAAGCTGTGATTTCACTCTGACAGCACCAGGGGAGGACCTCAGGGTGAGGAGGTCACAAATCCCACCAAAGGCTCCTTCCAGGTATGGAAGGTCAGGAATTATTCACCTTGGTTAAGGTGCTTTGGGACATGAGGAATGTTTAGATGTCATGGACTTCACTATGATCCTGAGCACCTGCCTGGTTGGATTCCATCTGCACAGGACCATGGACTGCAGTCTTGGGTGGGTCTGCAGAGTTGTCCTTGTAGGAAGGAAGGAGAAGGGTATTTAAACAGACTCTTCGTGGGTGGGACAAAAACATCCCATCACTGGCTCTGAATGGTTTGCCACAGTTGGAGAACTCATGGAATTACTCTAAACCCTCAGGTTATAAGAACAACCTACTTGGTGCAGTGGCAGTTTTTGTCCCAACCTCCTTCCTGTCTTGTCCTCTGCAGCTCCTGCCCTTGGGCAAACTGCCTAAAAACATCATGGTAGGAAAGGTGCAAACCTTGTCCTGCTTCTGCAGAGGGACTTTCTGATGCATCTAGAGCTGTGTCAGGGTGGAGGAGGGTTCTGGTGGAAGAGAGACAGAGGAATCCACAGCCCGTGGTGATGAGGGCAGGGTGGATCAAAACTGTGGGAGGAACCCAAATATCCACAGACTGTGGTAAGGATCTAGAAATCAAGGAATCACAGAATGTCCTGAGCTGGAAGAGACAACCAAGGACCATCCAGTCCAACTCCTGGCCCCACACAGACACCCCAACAATCCCACACTGTCATGTTGTCCAAACCCTCCTGCAGCTCTGGCAGCCTCGGGGCCGTGCCCACTGCCCTGGGGAGCCTGGTCAGTGCCCACCACCCTCTGGGGGAAGAGCCTTTCCTTGATATCCAACCAAACCTTCCCCTGGCACAAAATCATGGTGCTCCTGGGAAGGTGGTGAGGATGGGCCACTTCTCTAAATGTGGAGGGGCAGAAAATTGTGCCACTGGGTAGGGAGGGTGACATGTGGCTCCGATACCTGGTGGCAGTTCCTGTGGTGGCCCATCCATGGGGGACTTCTGGGACACCCATCAATGTGGCAGAGAGTTCTCTCTGTCCTGTCCACATCCCAACACTCCTCCTTTTGACCTCACCCTCAGAGGAGGATGGAGAAAGTGCCACTTCAATATTTACAAACCAGCCAGGGGAAAATATCACTGTTTCTGGTTCCTTAATCACTTAAGTGGTGACAAGAGTTAACGATCCCTGAAGCTTTCCCAGCAAATGTTCCTTGACATGCCATTTTCTGCACATCTCAGTGATGGATAAGGGAGGCAGAAGTCACTTTCTGACAAGCCTTCTCAATTATTTAATAAGGCAGAGTCTAATAACTTGGGGAAGTCCCCTGGAGAAATGAAAGAATAAATACACTTCCCCTTCCATTCTGTGAGTAGCTGGAGATGAAAATGGATTGTCCCCTCTGCTGTTGCCTGTCAGGTTTGTTTCTGGGACGGTGATTTTCTCTATTTTTATCTCTCTATTTCTGGCTTGTTGAACAGCAAATGAAAACAGAAAATGAAAATGGAGGGGGTGGTTATTTTATATAAACATGGTCAAGGAAAGTTGCTGTTGTGTCAAAAGGGAGGTGGGCTTAGCAAATCTGGTGAACTCATCCTTGCTTTTGGTGCCTCTCCCTTCAGATTACACCTTTTTCTTTAGGATCAGGGTCACTGCAGGACTTGGCAAGTGGCAGCCCTTCTGCTCATGGAATGACCCAGAACTCCAGAACTGGATTAGCACTTTTAACAGTCACTGCTCTTCTCATGTAAAACCACCAAGTCAAGAGATTTAAAAGGGACCCCAGGGGGTTGATTTGCAAGAGCAGCACAGCCTGCTTGTCATTCCCATTAAGCTGCACCAAAAAATTACGCTGGATATGGCAGAAAAAAACCACTCAGGCACCTCTGTAAGTCCTACAGGTCTTTATGAAGCTGCAGAACAAGAGATCTGCTCATTTAGAATAGAATTGTGGAATGGTTTGGGTTCAAAGCGAACTTAAAGATCATGCCATGGGCAGGGACACCTCCCACCAGCCCAGGCTGCTCCAACCTGGCCTGGGACACTCCCAGGGATGGGGCAGCCACAGCTTCTCTGGGCACCTGTGCCAGGGCCTGCCCACCCTCCCAGACACCAATTCCTTCCCAATATCCCACCTGAATTTGAATCTGAGTTTGAAGCCATTCCCCTTGCCCTGTCCCTCCAATCTCCTGCCAACAGTCTGGCAGTGGTGGCCACACTTGGGCCAGGCTGGGAAAGCACTTTTTGGTTACCCTTGACTTCCCTTCTCCTTCCCTCTGGAGCAGGACACAATTGGCAACAGCAGCACGTGCACCAAGTCCCCCCCTGAGCACTGTGAGCTCTGCCAACCCCCTCAGAAAGCAGAGGGTGAGACAAGCTGGGCTCAGGCCAACAGATCTGCACCATCCTCTCTATCTCCTGGAAGCACCGCCGAGCTTGGCACGCCAAAGGCAGGCAACATAAATCTGAGTGGGACACAAAGTCACTTGCATTAAACCAAGGACACCTTCAGCCTGTTCCTGCTGCCATCCAAGAGGCTGCCCAGCCTCTCCCTGCCTGTTTAAAGCCCAGCAACAGGAGCTGGTGGATGGTTAATCCACACTGTTTGGGGAAGACACGTCTCCACAAATGCTGGGCCATCTGCTGCTCCCTGAAAGCTGCGGAGTGGGGGCTGTATTTTCATAACAATACGCCCTTCTCCTCTCACTGATTAATAACATGAAGCTGTTTGGTCTTTGTTCTTTTGTATTTTTTTCCTTTAAATATTTGTATGAAGGCTTTTCAATGTGAAATCCAGTAATTATCTTAAGAGCTGAGTCAATAGGTTTTTTCAGGCAGAGAAAATACACATTAAACTGAGCGGTGAAAAGCCCAGTGGAAAACATTTCTGCACCAGGCCCAAGATGACCAAAATCCTGAACAATTCTCTCTTTCACCAGGTGCCACTGGAACCAGGAAGGCTGGGCCTGTCAGTTCAGGAAGGATATTCAGGGGCTGGAACCGTGTCCAGAGAAGAGCAAGGAGGCTGGAGAAGGGAGTGGAGCACAAGTGCTGTGGGGAGAGGCTGAGGGAGCTGGGGGTGTTTGTGCTGGAGAAGAGGAGGCTGAGAGGTGACCTCAGCACTGTCTGGAAGTGCCACATCAGGGAAGTTGTGGCCAGGTGGGGGTTGGTCTCTTCTCCCAGGCACTCAGCAATAGGACAAGGGGGCACGGGGGGCTCAAGCTCTGCCAGGGGAAATTGAAGTTGGAGATCAGGTAGAAATTCTTTGCAGAGAGAGTGCTCAGGCATTGGAATGGGCTGCCCAGAGAGGGGGTGGATTCCCCATCCCTGGAGGTTTTTAAGCTGAGCTTGGCCGTGGCACTGAGTGCCATGATCTGGTAAAGGGACTGGAGTTGGCCCAAGGGTTGGACTTGATGATCTCGGAGGTCTTTTCCAACCCAATCCATTCTATCATTCTATGATTCTATGCCATCACTGAGGAGCTGCTGCAGAGATCAGGGGGTGTGACAGCTCCTGCCACCCAAAAATGTGGGCAGTGCGTTCTGACCATCTCCATGTCCACATTGAGGGCAGGGCCACGTCAAGGCAACACAATGACAGAATCAAACACTTGGAAAAGTGGGTTGAAAAATATCTCAGAGGTCATGGAGCCCACCCTGTGCCCGATGCCCACCTTGGCAAAGCCCTCCCAGCCCATGGAGCCCACCCTGTGCCCCATGCCCACCTTGGCAAAGCCCTCCCAGCCCCTGGAGCCCACCCTGTGCCCGATGCCCACCTTGTCCCCCAGCCCAGAGCACTCAGTGCCACGGCCAGTCCTGCCTTGGGCACCTCCAGGGCTGGGCACTCCAACCCTCCCTGGGCAGCTCCTGACAGGGCCTGACCACCCTTTCTAGGGGGAAATTCCTGCTGCTGTGCCCCCTGCCCCTGCCATGGCACAGCCTCAGGCCGTTCCATTTCCTCCTGTCCCCTTTTCTCACTCCATCACCTTCCCAAAGGAGCTGCAGCAAAGCCCTGGGGCATGGAGGGCGCTGGGAACACCCACTTTCAGTTCTTCTCCTTGGGCTGGTGGCTGCAGAGTTGCTCTCCCATGGCTTTGGTGTCTCAGAGATGTCAGAGAAGGAAAAGCTGCAGAGGGAACAAGGCACTCATCCCAAACCTGGAGATGTGGGTGCTCCATGGCCAACAAGGGAACGAAGACTCCTGGATTCAGCCCTAGTGCATAAAAAGCAGAAGGAAAAAATGGTTATTCTTGATATGGGGTGAACTGAGAGTCAACCAAAATAATGCCACGTGCTCCAAGTGTGCCAACACCAGTGCCCTTCAGCTGTCATGGAATGGTTTGGCTTGGAAGGTCCCTGTCCCTGGGCAGGGACACCTCCCACCAGCCCAGGCTGCTCCAAGCCCTGTCCAACCTGGCCTGGGACACTCCCAGGGCTGGGGCAGCCACAGCTTCTCTGCCCAACCTGTGCCAGGGCCTGCCCACCCTCCCAGACACCAATTCCTTTCCAAACTCTACTCCAAACTCCAGTTTAAAGCCATTCCCTCTTGTTCTACTGATAAATGTAATGTGAGAGACAGAGATTTAAATGTACCCACTGATGTTTCAGTGCCAAAGGTTAAATTCCTCTTTAATTTAATGTCCAGAAGACCCAGCTCATGGAGGCAGAGCCTCTTTAGTTCCAGAGGATGAACAAGGGAGCACAGCTGAAAATGTGCAACTGGAAGATGATTTAAGTAGTGCAGTTTATAGTGGGTACAATTAATAGGCAATTTCTCATAAAGTTCTGCAGAAAATGTCATATTTTTTTCATTGCAGGAAGCTTTATTTCACCAACTGGTTCCAGTTTCATGCTGGAAAACCCAAGGAAATGCTTTCACCCTTCCCAGTTCTTTCAGCAGTTGGAGAAGTTTCACTTCACTGAAGGCAGAGTTTGTTCCACAACTTCTCTGTGCACCTGCAGAGACTGAGAGGAGGAACAGCAAATCTGGGAAATCTGTGACAAAATTAAGAGCCACTTCCCCATCAGCAGAGCAGGATCATCACATGAGAGAGTCAGTCATGAGAGGAGGGGCTGAGGGAGCTGGGGGTCTAAGCTGGAGCAAAGGAGGCTCAGGGGGCGCCTTCTGGCTCTGCAATCCCTGCCAGGAGGGGGAGCCGGGACAGGGGGTTGGGCTGTGCCCCAGGGCACAGGGACAGGAGCAGAGGGCACGGCCTCAGGCTGGGCCAGGGCAGGGGCAGGGGGCACAGCAGCAGGAATTTCCTCCTGGAAAGGGTGGGCAGGAACTGGCAGGGGCTGCCCAGGGAGGGTTGGAGTGCCCAGCCCTGGAGGTGCCCAAGGCAGGACTGGCCATGGCACTGAGTGCTCTGGGCTGGGGACAAGGTGGGCATTGGGCACAGGGTGGGCTCCATGGGCTGGGAGGGCTTTGCCAA
>VWZD01000905.1:196-32686 GCA_013396695.1 Sakesphorus luctuosus | reverse complement strand
CTTCCCACCTGCATCCCAAACCTTCCCACCAGCATCCCAAACCTTCATCTGACAATCCCACCTGCATCCCAGATTTTCCCACCTGCATCCCAAACCTTCATTTTATAATCCTGCCTGCATCCCAAATCTTCCCACCAGCATCCCAAATCTTCCCACCAGCATCCCAAACCTTCACCTGACAATCCCACCTGCATCCCCAACCTTCATCTGATAATCCTACCTGCATCCTAAACCTTCCCACCTCCATCCTAAATCTTCCCACCACTATTCCAAACCTTCACCTGACAATCCTACCTGCATCCTAAACCTTCCCACCTCCATCCTAAATCTTCCCACCACTATTCCAAACCTTCACCTGACAATCCTACCTGCATCCTAAACCTTCACCTGATAAACCCACCTGCATCCCAACCCTTCCCATCTGCATCCCAAACCTTCCCACCTGCATCCCCAAATCTTCCTCTAACACCCTCACACACACAATACACCACATCAAAACAACCAAGGCCAGGTTGGACAGGGCTTGGAGCACCCTGGGCTGGTGGGTGAGAACTAAATAATCTTTAAGATCCTTTCCAACCCAAACCCTTCAGTGATTCTCTGAATTTAAGTGGAATAAAACTCCACTCCTCATTATGGGATTTTTGGAGCTCTTTGCTTACAGTGCAAAAAGCCTCCAAATCACAAACTGCAGTCCTGTTCCATCAGTTACATAATTACTCTGCTACCACTAATTAGCAGCTGACTGTAAACAGAACTTTTATCCCAGAAGACATTCCCTCCTGTTCAGGTTGAAAATGCGAGTCAGGCCCCGCCCTGGTGCTCCATCCAATGCTCAGGACTCGTCCCTCCTGTGCTCAGAACCATTTGTAGTGGCAAGCCAAGAAAAACCCTGAGCAATGTTCCATCTGAAATGAGCAGGAAAAGCAAATACTGAGGGAAAATATGCTCAGATGGGGGGGGAAAAAAAAGCTTAGCTGGGCCAAACAGTGACAAATTGCTCCTGCTGCTGGCAGATGTGGAGAGACCTTTTTAGAGAGGAAAGCACTGAAGAAATGCCATGTTTTACTCAGCAGAAAGACCTGAGACTGATGCAATTAAATCCCTCAAGGTCTAAGGGTAAATGGAGCTGCAGTGATGAAAGCAAAGAGGGGGATCTGCCTACAGATAATGAAATGTTCGTTTTGATGCCAAAGGGATCAGAGTCCAAAGGTGGAAACGTGGAATCTGCAAGAAAACAGGGGGAAGGGAGGACAGTGGGGAATACAGGGCAGGAAAGGGGACAGAGGTACCCCCAAAGCATCCTCATCCATGAGGGACACACTGAGGAGGGGGTGGGTCAGGTGGGAGGGTCTGCAAGGATCACATACCAGGGAGAAGGAGCCAGGTTGGGGTGGCAGGGACAGAGATCTCCCCAGAGAAGAGCAACGAGGCTGGAGAAGGGAGTGGAGCACAAGTGCTGTGGGGAGAGGCTGAGGGAGCTGGGGGTGTTTGTGCTGGAGAAGAGGAGGCTGAGAGGTGACCTCAGCACTGTCTGGAACTGCCTGAAGGGAAGTTGTGGCCAGGTGGGGGTTGGTCTCTTCTCCCAGGCACTCAGCAATAGGACAAGGGGGCACGGGGGGCTCAAGCTCTGCCAGGGGAAATTGAAGTTGGAGAGCAGAAAAAACTTCTTTGCAGAGAGAGTGCTCAGGCATTGGAATGGGCTGCCCAGAGAGGGGGTGGATTCCCCATGCCTGGAGGTTTTTAAGGTGAGCTTGGCCGTGGCACTGAGTGCCATGATGTGGTAAAGGGACTGGAGTTGGCCCAAGGGTTGGACTTGATGATCTCAGAGGTCTTTTCCAACCCAATCCATTCTGTGCTTCTATGATTGAAACCCAGGAGGTGCCATTCCTTTGGGAGCTGAGCTCTCCAAAACACTGCAGAGAAACACTGCAGAGCCCCTGTTTGACATGGAGGAGGCATTTCATCCCAAAACTGATGTTCAGTGCCCTCATCAAGCCAAGGCAGAGACCCCACAACCCACAGGACAGACAACTTCAAAAGTCATTGAGCAGAGGTGAGGACTGTCCTTCCAATCAGCTGTTTCAGTCAGAGGCATCACCCCAAAATCTCCTGCTGGAATAGTCCCTGTGAAGCTCAACTGCACACACACAAAAAAATAAAATTACACTTTTTTGTAGCACCAGTCTGAAGGAAAAAGCAGCACAGTTACAGTCCTGAAGATCCTGAATTAACCATTTCCTTAAGCCCAATCAAGCAAATTACTTGAGCATCTTTTAAAAGCACAATGTTAACCTTGCTGAAGAGCTGCTGTTGTCACTTGAGCTCCAAAACACTGAAAATCCTTTTCATCCCCACCAAAAACTGGGAGGCTCCTTCAATGTGCAAAACACACAGCCTGGGATTAGATCAACTATAATTTCATTTAAGGAAGGAAGAGCTTAATCAGCATTGCTGGATTCAGCACGAGGCTCCAGGAGAGTTTTCCCAGCCCCTGATTCCAACTCATCTCCAAATGGAAAGGCCAAGCAGTTTTTAAGGCCTGCAATAACCTGCCTTCTTCTCCCAGAGTCTCCTTACTCTGGACTTCACCTCCCAAGGTCATTTCTAGGCTAAATTGCAGGAGGATTTAAAGCAATGTCAGTAAAAATTAAGATATTAATAAGAGGGGACTTCCTCCACTGCCAAAGGGCATTTCCATCGAACTAATGAAAGCCAGAGGGAAAAATCCTTTCTTTACCTGAGTCCAGGTTTGGAGCCAAATTGCAGGTGGACTGGAAGGGAAGTCAGTGAGGATTAGTCATGAGTGATCCCTGCAAGGAAAGCAGATCAGCCCCTTTCTCCCAAATAATGCAGTCCTGGGCACATGTGCTGATGGGAATGTGGAGTCAAGGAGCTGAATGTGGCAGATGGGGAGTTCTGAAAGCCCTGAGAAGACACACAGCAACCCCAGCCCTGCCCTTCCTCGGGCTCCTCTGGGTGGGCTTCAAACCTGGATTTGTGATTTATAACCGAGTTGCCTCCCCAAACACCTTCCTGCCCTCTCAAGGACAGGGAGCACATCCCACATTACGTTCCCTGAGCACGGGGCTCCTGAAGCCACAGCTCCAAGGACAGTCAGGGCCATCAGGTGGTGCTTTGCCACCCAAGGCCACAGCCCAGACAGGAGGGGACACCTCCAGCCAGAGCGCTGCTCTTTTGTCACACAAATTGCTCTGCCCGTGATTAATGAAACTGCTCCGGGGCTGCCACAGCCTCCTCTCAGAAGGTACACGAGCGCAAGGCAGAGGTCAGAAATGAAACATCCTGACACACCAGAAAAAAGCAGCTTTTCTTTCCCCTTCAAGGATTCCACGTGTAGGATCAGGCGCAGCAAAGGGTTGCCCGCAGCGAGCCTGGCGGGCTATTCTTAGACTAATTATTTGCATCTCCACCGCTTTGCAAACCCACAGAGAGAGCTCCGAGCTCCCCATTTCTCCATCCCAGGCTTTATTTTATTAATGAGAGCGCTACCAGAAGAATGACAAGTTTCTTTTAATGATTCCACTCTCCTGATTTCTGCGCTGCAGTCACGGAGGCGCCGCGTGGATCAGCAAAGGAACCTCGTTAGCGCAACCGGAGCGTTAACGAGCTCGATTTGCTGATCAGCAAGTTTGTAAGTTCGTTAAACGACTGTAAAGCTCTAATTTGTTTTGAAAAACTAAATTAATTTTCCCTATCAGCATTTTTATAGAACCCCTCCCTTCCTCTCAGGAACAGGTAACCCCAGAGCAGTGAAAATCTGCCAGGAGAGAGCAGTGGGATAAGGATTTCAAATACCCTGAGATTGGCTCAGTTGGGTCAAACTTGGTTGTAATAATGCCAAGGTCATGGGTTCAATCCCCTGTGTGGGCCATTGACTTGAGAGTTGGACTTGATGATCCTTGTGGGTCCCTTCCAGCTCAGAATAGTCTGTGAGTCTGTGAAAATTCAGGGAAGAAGCTGCACCCAGTTCAGGTCCACCATCTGCCAAACCTCTGCAGGAGGACCCAGGACCTCCTCTCAAAGATCTCCCAGCTCATGTACAGCTTTAGAATCACAGAATCTATTGGGTTGGAAAAGACCTCTGAGATCATCAAGTCCAACCCTTGGGCCAACTCCACTCCCTTTACCAGATCATGGCACTCAGTGCCACGGCCAAGCTCACCTTAAAAACCTCCAGGGATGGGGAATCCACCCCCTCTCTGGGCAGCCCATTCCAATCCCTCAGCACTCTCTCTGCAAAGAAGTTTTTTCCCATCTCCAACTTCAATTTCCCCTGGCAGAGCTTGAGCCCCCCGTGCCCCCTTGTCCTATTGCTGAGTGCCTGGGAGAAGAGACCAACCCCCACCTGGCCACAACTTCCCTGATGTGGCACTTCCAGACAGTGCTGAGGTCACCTCTCAGCCTCCTCTTCTCCAGCACAAACACCCCCAGCTCCCTCAGCCTCTCCCCACAGCACTTGTGCTCCACTCCCTTCTCCAGCCTCCTTGCTCTTCTCTGGCCCCGCTCCAGCCCCTCAATCTCTTTCCTCAACTCAGGGGCCCAGAACTCAACACAACACTCAAGGTGTGGCCTCCCCAAGGCAGAGGCCAGGGGAAGGCTCACTGCCCTGGGCCTGCTGGCCACGCTACTTTGGATCCAGGCCAGGAGCCCATTGGCCTTCTTGGCCACCTGGGCACACTCTTGGCTCCTCTTGAGCTTCCTGTCCCTCAGTCCCCCCAGGTCCCTTTCTGCCTGGCTGCTCTCCAGCCACTCTGTGCCCAGCCTGGAGCGCTGCAGGGCTTGGGGTGGCCAAAGGGCAGGACCTGCACTTGGCCTTGTTGAACTCCAGCCCATTGCAATCAGCCCATCTCTCCAGTCTCTCCAGATCCCTCTGCAGAGCCCTCCTGCCTTCCAGCAGGTCGACACTCCCTCCCAACTTGGTGTCAGCAGCAAATTTGCTGCTGATGGACTCAATGCCCTCATCTAAATCATCAATAAAGATGTTAAACAGGACTTTATATCCTTCTCAGTTCCTCAAACTTCTTCACAAGCTTATTCTCCTCCATCGAACCTCTAAATTTGGGCGTTCTGAGAGCGCAGCTCCCTCCAAATACCTTCAGGGGGTAATTCAGCCCTCGACAGTTTGCCAGGGGCACATCAAGTGTTTATCACTTCTATTGTGCAAGGATGGTGGGGGCACCCAGAGCCCTGCAGAGCTGAATGCGATGGGAAGGATAAAAAGCTCCATAAGGGAAAGCTACAACTTCCCAAAAAAAGGCAGACAGAAGTGGTGCCACTTACAGCAGCTGCCAGGAAGGGGCTTTTTCTTCCCTTCCCAAAAAAACAAGCAAACAAAACCATTCCTATCGCAGACACTGAAGGTAATGGGAACAAATGGGAGGACGTTTTCCTTAAATTGTCGCTACATTTTCTTCTGCTGCGATTTGTGTCACTCATTTCTCCAGATTTATTCCCTCCCTCCCAGAGAAAGGTCAAAAGTTCTTATCAAGCAAAAGATGTTTCTCACAGACAAAGCTTTCTTCAGAAAACTTTGCTTTTCAGCCAATGTGAAGTAAAAATAGCAAAGTGATCTCATTTTCTTCCACATCTTCACGAGCTCAGCATGGCAGCACCTTCTAAGAGCTGCCCCATCAGAGGGAAATTCAGTGTTTTGGGTCAAACTGAGGCTGCTCCACCCATTCCACTATGAGGACTCACCAGGATCTCTCTGCAATGTCTGTTCCTCATGATCCAAAGTCTTCATCTACTTCCAAAAGGCAGAGTTACTCCTTCACAGCTCTGCCTCCAGCCCAACACTTCTCCTTGATCAAAGCCATGGTCAGTGCAATTCCCACCTGGATCCCACCAGCAGTGACCAGCCTGAAAGCACCAGTTTGAAAGGACACCTGGTGAGCACAGATCCATCTAATCCCTGCCCACATTCCCAGGGTTGGATGCCAGGCCCACCTGTCTCTACCCGCCTGATGCTCCATCTCCCCAGGATCACCATGTCCTCCCCAGCATCACCATGTCCTCCTCAGCATCACCATGTCCATGTCCTCATCAGGATTACCATGGGCTCCCCAGGATCACCATGTCCTCCCCAGGACCATAATGGGCTCCCCAGCATCATCATGTCCTCCCCAGCACCACTATGTCCTCCCCAGCATCACCATGTTCTCCCCAGGACCACTGTGTCCTCCCCAGCATCATCTTGTCCTCCCCAGGATCACCATGTCCTCAGCAGGATCACCATGTCCTCCCCAGGACCATCATGGGCTCCCCAGCATCATTGTGTCCTCCTCCGCATCACCATGTCTTCCCCACGATCACCATGGGCTCCCCAGGATCACCATGTCCTCCCCAGCATCACCATGTCCTCCCCAGGATCATCATGTTCTCCCCAGGACCACTGTGTCCTCCCCAGGATCATTACATCCTCCCCAGCATCACCATGTCCTCCCCAGCACCATCATGTCCTCCCCAGGATCATCATGTTCTCCCCAGGACCACTGTGTCCTCCCCAGGATCATTACATCCTCCCCACCATCACCATGTCCTCCCCACCATCACCATGTCCTCCCCACCATCACCATGTCCTCCCCAGCATCATCATGTCCTCCCTAGGATCATCGTGTCCTCCCCAGCATTACCATGTCCTCCCCAGCATCACCATGTCCTCAGCAGGATCACCATGTCCTCCCCAGGACCATCATGGGCTCCCCAGCATCCTCATGTCCTTCCCGGGATCATCATGTCCTCCCCAGGATCATCATGTCCTTCCCAGTATCACCATGTCCTCCCCACCATCACCATGCCCTCCCCACCATCACCATGTCCTCCCCAGAGGACTCGTGCTGGGGTAGGGTCAAGTCTCACACATGTTGGGCACCTCCTCAGGCTCCTCCAGACCCTCTGGAGAAACCAAAGCCAATTCCTGACCTTCTCTCCACCACTCCCAGCCTGCATCCTCAAGATGGCCGAGCACCAAAGTCATTCCAGGTGCTCAGCCCCTCCCTGTCGCCAGCTCAAGCCCATCCCACAGTTCCCCTCATCATGCTCCTCCTCACATCTCCTGCTGCCAGCCCATCTCCACTGGGAAGGACACATCCACTTGCCTAAACCCAGCTGGGATCTGCAGTTCCTGACCTGCAACCACCCCTGGGCTTCAGCTGTCACCTCCAAGCCATCACTCACAGCCCCAGGTCACCCTGGGGTCTCCCACTGTGGGACTCCTCTCCCTGCTCCTCAGCCTTGCTCTGAATTTCAGGAGCAGCTCATTTTTCCCACCCTCGAGCATCTCCTGCTGGTTTTTTTCCTTCCTCACTCCAGAAGAAGCTTCCCCTGCCACTGTACAAGAGCCAACAATTCATTTACTCACTGAGAGAAAGGTGAGTTTGGGGCATTCCCAGGAATAACAAACCCACCCTGTGGGCACCAGGGAGGGAGGAAGGGCAGGGATGGGCCTGCCAAGTGCTGATGTGTGTGGGAATGGCCACATGGAAGGTGCTGGAGCAGGAGGTGAGGAGGAGCAGCAGCCAAAGAGGCTGGTTGGGGTGAACTCATGGAGCTGAGAGAGCCCAGAGAGGTGGGGTGGGATGGGGTGGGATGGGATGGGAGGGGATGGGATGGGATGGGAGGGGATGGGATGGGATGGGAGGGGATGGGATGGGATGGGAGGGGATGGGATGGGATGGGAGGGGATGGGATGGGATGGGAGGGGATGGGATGGGATGGGAGGGGATGGGATGGGATGGGAGGGGATGGGATGGGATGGGAGGGGATGGGATGGGATGGGAGGGGATGGGATGGGATGGGAGGGGATGGGATGGGATGGGAGGGGATGGGATGGGATGGGAGGGGATGGGATGGGATGGGAGGGGATGGGATGGGATGGGAGGGGATGGGATGGGATGGGAGGGGATGGGATGGGATGGGAGGGGATGGGATGGGATGGGAGGGGATGGGATGGGATGGGAGGGGATGGGATGGGATGGGAGGGGATGGGATGGGATGGGAGGGGATGGGATGGGATGGGAGGGGATGGGATGGGATGGGAGGGGATGGGATGGGATGGGAGGGGATGGGATGGGATGGGAGGGGATGGGATGGGATGGGAGGGGATGGGATGGGATGGGAGGGGATGGGATGGGATGGGAGGGGATGGGATGGGATGGGAGGGGATGGGATGGGATGGGAGGGGATGGGATGGGATGGGAGGGGATGGGATGGGATGGGAGGGGATGGGATGGGATGGGAGGGGATGGGATGGGATGGGAGGGGATGGGATGGGATGGGACATAAAAGATGCAGCAAAGCAGGAAACCCACAGCCAGAAAAGATGGTCATGGGATGGACTCCTGGACACAGAGCTGGAATCTGCCTTACAAGCAAAGCACCACATGGAGGCACAAACCCACCCATTCCCATGGGATCAAAGCCACAGACCTCTTGCCCACTGGAGGAGCAACATTTGGCCAAGATTTGAATTCCAACTCCTCCATTGGGCAGATATCCCGACAAAGCAAAGGCATAAACACCAGTAAGACACACTTTGACTGGCCTTTGCATGAACAGCTCCACCTTGCATGAAGGTGACATCTTTTGGCTTAGTCACATGTGCTCCAGATCTCATGGAACACCACCTGGAGACCCCCCAAACCCCTGAGTTAAACCTGATCACCAGGGGCCTGCCACACTGGCACAAATACACAAGATTTTGGGCAGCTGCTTCAGTGCCTCCAGCTGGGCCAAATGCCCACCCATGCCCTGCCTCCCTCCCTGCAAACAGAAGAGTCTCTGCATTCTCTCCCTTCCCCTTAATTTAATAACCAATTTTAATTTATTGGATGACATCAATTATCCTCGCAGACATCCCCCCTGCAAATCTCAACCAAGAGGGTGAAAAGCCAGGATGGAAAACAGGTTTGCAGCAGCCAAGAAGGAAAAGAATCATAGAATTCCTTGAGCTGGGAGGGACCCCCAAGGATCATCCAGTCCAACCCCTGGCCCTGCACAGACACCCCAACAATCCCACCCTGTCCCTGTCCTTTTGTCCAAACCCTCCTGGAGCTCTGGCAGCCTCGGGGCTGTGCCCATTGCCCTGGGGAGCCTGGTCAGTGCCCACCACCCTCTGGGGGAAGGAAAAACAGCAGTTTCCCAGGCCCCAGAAAGACAAGGAGAACATTCAGGCACTAAAAATACACAGAATGTTCTGAAAATTACTGAGGGATTCACCAGTGCAGGACATGGTGTGTCAGCACAGATGGTGGGTGGCACTGCCCAGGGACTCATCTCAGTTCCCTGTGCCCCCTTGGATTTGCTCAAAAAAGGAGCAGGTGCCTCACAGAAATTGATTTATAGACAGTATTTCAAAAATAGAAAAGGAAATTGCTCACCAGAAGGTGACAGAGCAGGAGAGTGCCTGTCCAGCCGTGGGCACTGCAGCAAGAGGGGCACTTGGTGTGCTCAGCCTGGAGAATAGGAGGCTCCCGGGGGTCTACACCTTCCTCAAGAGGAGAGTGGAGGGTCAGGGACCCACCTCTGCTCTCCATGACCAGACATAAGAGCCAGGGAACAGCTGGAGCTGCACCAGGGAGGGTTAGGCTGGATATTGAGGAAAGGTTCTGCCCCCAAAGGGTGGTGGGCACTGACCAGGCTCCCCAGGGCAAAGGCTCACCATGGGCAGAGCACACCAGGCTTTAGGTCCCACCTGAGTCAGGAAACACTCAAATCCAAAAGAATAAAACAAAATCCTTTCTTTTATTCAGCTCTGGGAACATAGGGGGGTGACCCCACCAAAGATGTTCAACCAGACTTTTGTGTTTCCAGGTTTATATCCTGAGTTACATCTGAAAACCCCTCCCCAATGTCAGGCAGGAGATTTGGGGTGACTTTTACCAGCCCTGATGGGCTGCTCTGATCTCTGCAGTTCTGCATTTCCCTTTAACTAAACTGTTACAGCTTCAGGCCTCAACCTGGACAGGTTTGCTGATTTATTTCTTACTGCTCCATCTCTAATCTAAACAGGGGTTTGGGGTTATTTCTTAAAGTTCAGCTTACAGTTGTAGGGTTAAATTCCCCTTTGTCTAANTGACATTTATATTAAATTAATATAAAATTAACAATAAATTAACATTAAATTAGTATGAAATACAAAGTCAGCTCAGTTCTGATAAAAATGAGTAAAGACCGTATGGTTTTATGGAGAAGGGATAAAATCCATTTTCCTGAGCGGTCCCTGCATCACACCCACCCCACCAGCACCAGTTTCAAACCAAGCCCTCAAGCAAAACCACAACAGAGCTGCTCGTGCCTCAGTGCCGGGAAAACGCATCAAGCCATCTGAGCTACTAAATGATGCAATTACAATTATCCTGATTAAACCCGACTGCCCCGTGTCCCGCCGAGCACCCGCGGCGCGTCCCGGGGAAGCTGCTCGGGAGGAGGGAGAACGATCCAGACGTTCCTCCGGGAACCGGCCACGTGCCCAGCTCGGGTGTCCATCCCCATTAGCTCAGCCTGGGCTTTGATGCCCACCTTCCTGCCAGGAAATGAGACTCCGGCGAGGGAGGGCACGTTGGCAGAGAGGATGCTCAGACGAGCCGCGCCGCTAACGAGGAGCGTGGGAAGTCTCCTGGCGCCGCTCCAGCAGCGCTTCACTCCGGGCTTTATAAGCACTGACAGGCAAGAGGTGCCACTTGGGGATGGGGAAATGAAAAGGAAAAGGAGCTGAAGACACATTCTCCTTTTTTTTTCTTTTTTTCCCCACCCAAATATCACATCAGATGTGAGCAACAGCAAGTTTTTTCGAGTTTCTTCCACTTTGTAGAGGCATTTAGATGGAAATACGGCAGAAATGCCATGAATTAATGCACCAGTTTCTTGCAGAATAAAAAAAGAGAGAAAAAGATTTGCGCTGTACATTTATATCAGCAGTTTGCTGGGTTTGTGCTGCTGTTGGATGAGGGAATTTGAGTGGTTTGGGTTGGAAGGGACCTCCAAGCCCCCCCAGTGCCACCCCTGCCATGGGTAGGGACACCTCCCACCAGCCCAGGCTGCTCCAAGCCCTGTCCAACCTGGCCTGGGACACTCCCAGGGATGGGGCAGCCACAGCTTCTCTGCCCAACCTGTGCCAGGGCCTGCCCACCCTCCCACACACCAATTCCTTCCCAATATCCCATCTATGCCTGCCCTCTGGCAGTGGGAAGCCATTCCCTGTGTCCTGTCCCTCCATCCCTTGTCCCAGGTCCCTCTCCAGCTCTCCTGCAGGACTCCCTGTGTTGTCCCAGCAGTCAGAAGGGGTTAAATCCCATACAAGTTTTTGGGATGCTCCTCTCAGCCCCCAGACAGTCCAGCCCCTGATAAAGCTGCACAATCCTTGGTAGCCAGGTGTTCTCTCCCTCAGTCAAGAGCTGCACTCCCAGCGTGCTCCTTCCTCCCTGTGAGCCAGACAACTGCAGAGCTCCTCCTCAATTTGCTCTGAAAAGCATTTCTCAGGTTTCATATCCAGCCAAATCGATGAACTGATTCCAGCAGAGAAGCAAAGTGATGAGTGCTGGCTGATCCAGGCATTTTCCTCCGCTGTGCTCCTGGATGAAAACAGGTTTTCTTTGGAATTTTGTTTGCTTCAGCCTCACCCACAGCTCCTTTCCTCCACCAGGGGTTTCCCAGGAACATCAAGGTTCTTCAAAACCTCCCTTCAACACACAAATACATTTCTCAAATAGCACAACTGTCTCCAAACAAGCCCCTGACACCATGAGAAGGAAAACACCAGACAAGAATTTCTCATTTCTCGTGGCAAAGGGTCAAAAACCTGGATGGACTCACTCGGATTCAGCTGCTACAACGAATTTTTGGTTCTTTTCTTCTACTCTGGCGGAACTGTTCCTCTTCCTTGATCCAATAATGTAAATATTTTTGTGACTAAAGTCTAATAAATAAGGAAATCCCAGAGTCTGCCTCTTCCTCCACCCCCAGTGCAGCTTTCCCTGCACACGGAGACCTCTCCCAAAATCCAGGCAAACAAACTCTTCCCGAGGCCATTTGCAAAGTGCAAATGAAATTAAACAGCTGCTTTTCACCATTTCTGCCCCCCAAAAGGCCACACAGCATTTGCTTCAACCAGGTGGTTGGGGCGTGGAACTCTCCAGAAATCCTTACTCAGACACCACGATCCCACATCTGCTGCCAGGAGTCCTGGGCAAAACCAACAGTGTGGAGACTTAGGTGGGATTTTGGGAAGGGATTGTTGGCTGGGAGGGTGGGCAGGCCCTGGCACAGGGTGCCCAGAGAGGATAACAAGGAATCATTCCCATTGGTATGGACTCAGTATGAGGCTGTTCTCCTGGAAGATGCCACCTGTAGATGCCACCTGGGCTCCAACAGCACAAGAACTGGAGCTGCTGGAGAGTCCAGGGAGGCCATGGAGATGCAGCAGGACTGGGGCCCCTCTGCTCTTGGAGCCAGGCTGGGAGAGCTTGGGGGGTCACCTCGAGAAGAGAAGGCTCCAGGGAGACCTGAGAGCCCCTGGCAAGGCCTGAAGGGGCTCCAGGAGAGCTGGAGAGGGACTAGGGATAAGGCATGGAGGGACAGGACACAGGGAATGGCTTCCCACTGCCAGAGGGCAGGGACAGGTGGGATATTGGGAAGGAATTGGTGTCTGGGAGGGTGGGCAGGCCCTGGCACAGGTTGCCCAGAGAAGCTGTGGCTGCCCCATCCCTGGGAGTGTCCCAGGCCAGGTTGGACAGGGCTTGGAGCAGCCTGGGCTGGTGGGAGGTGTCCCTGCCCTTGGCAGGAGATGATTTGTAGGTTCCCTCCCACCCTCAACCATTCCATGAGTCCATGAGCCCCCCCAAGCCTGCAATGCCACATTTCTGGGCAGCCTCAGGAAGCAGCAGCAGGGGCAGTGCCAGCAGCTTTTGTTGCCCTGTTTGTTCGGGGTTTGTTCCGCTCGCTCTCCATCTGTGCCACGTTCCCGAGCGGCACCGCGTTGGCACCTCGGACCGGGGGGAAGGGCAATGAGCAGCCTCTCTGCCATCCTCTCCTTTGCCATCTCATCCTCACGGAGGGCACCTCCCTGCAGATGGAGATGCAGCTTGGCAGGAGCTGCGAGCCCTCGCCGTCGCCTTCTGTTCGCTCCCGCGCTGCCAGCGCAGATCCCGGCCCCAGACAAGCTGGCACTGCTGCCAGTGGCACACAGTCCCATCCAATTAGTCCTTCCCGGGTTCATTGGAGTAATTTGCATGAAGATCTGCTGTTTGCTTGCCCAGCCCGTGGTCTGGGGCTGTCAGATCCGTACCCACCACTCCGGGTTAGGATGCTCTCAGATTATTAGTGATATTTTTAATGGGCAAATGGAGTTTTCAGATTTGTTTTAAACAAGTGCCTTGAGAAAAATATCCCCAAATTTATTTTCTCCAAGGGATTTCATGCCCCTAAACGAGGGACACAGAACGAGAATGCTCACAAAGCAAACTTCAGCTGAACTCGACCAAACCCACCCCGATTTCAGCCCAAAATTCCAAATCCCAGCAATTCCCACCTCCTACTCCTCCATCCCCCAGCACGCTGGGGGAGAACTCAATTTGAAAACTCAATTGAGAACTCAATTTCCATCTCCCAACCCAAAGTGCCCTCCCTGAGAGCCAACAGGGAAAATAATCATCGGAGCAGGGCAGCAAACCCGAGGATCAGGCAGCGAGGGGAGAGTCCAACTCCATCTCCAAGTGCCCAGACCCAGGGAGTGGGAGCTAAAAAAAGGTAAAATAGCCAGGGAAGTGTAGCCAGTTGCCATGGAGACAGCAGGAGATGAAGGCAAGGACTGATGGAACCTTTACAGTTATTTAAATGCTTGTTACAACATTATGCAAAGCGGCGGCGAACAGAGAGAGGGGAGGGGAAAACACCGGGAAGGGAAACAGGAGCTGTGGGATGAGCAAGGTAACCAGTCATACCTCTGAAATAAGGCTTGTTTAAATGGGGCCATTTGAAATAATGATATAATTATGCTCTCTTAAATTAATGAGGGGAGTTTGTTTTGAGGAGCAGAGGAAGGAGGGAACTGTGGGAAACCTGAAATCGTTTCTCACCTTCATCCCACTCGGCCCCAACTATCCCCACTCCAAGGAAACAGCTCAGGGGTGAAACCAGGTCCAGAGCAGAGTCTCCCCATGGTCCTTTGGCTTTGCATCACTGCCTTGGTGGGTCCTCCCAGTGCCCCCAGCAGCAGCAGCTCCGCTCTGAGCGTGGGATGACCCAGGATGGACATGGACATCCATGAAGGCAAAGCAGGGATTTGGAGGCAGGATCTCCTCTGAAACTCCAAGTTGATGCATGTGCTGGTTTACAGGTAAACTGGCAGGAGAAACGAACCCACCACAAAGGAGATTCTAAGTCAGAGTTACAATTTAATAACAATATTACAAGAAATGCAATGGCACAAAGAGAAATTGGGTTGAACCCCCAAACCCAGCAGTGGAACCCAGCCCCCTGGGGCACAAACACAGGGGGGTTTGGTGGCCCCTGTGCTGAGCCCCACGGGGTTCCCCCGAGTCCAAAGGAAAAGGAAGGGACAAACCCGTTGGTGCAGATGATGGCACAGTCTGGGCCAGAGTGGTGGGCTCCTCCTGGCCAGGGTCTGATCCTCCTCTGCATCCAATGAGTGGTCCCAGAAGTCCCCAGACCCTCAGATTGTCTCCCCTCAGGTGCAGGTGGGAGCCCCCAGTGGGTCCCCCAGGGCAGGGAGTTCCAGAGTGGGGGATGTGACTCTGGGAGTCAGGGGGGATTTTGGAATGGTTGCTGGCCCCTGAGCAGAGCTGAGCCCTCAGGTGGGTGTGGAGGTGCCAAGGAGTCCCTGCAGGGGAGTTCTCCCAGCTCCTCTGCCAGGCTTCTTTCCCAGCCAGCTGCCAGGCTGAGGGCTCAGCTGTGCCCTGGGCAGCTGCTGCCAATGGGCCATCGGGAAGAGTTGCTGGGCAATGGCCCAGAGGGTTTGGAATGCCCAGCTTTGGGCACACCCACACAGGGAGAAACTGGTCCCACCTGCTCAACTGGAACAGTGCAGAAACTAGATATGAACACCCATGGATGGATGAAAGCAGATCAAGGCATGTCAGGGAGCCAGCTGAGCACCCACAAAGACCTGCCGTGTCACCCTGTCCTGGAATGTTCACTCACCTCCTGCACAACACCGCGCTCTGTTTCCACCTCTCTCGTAGGGCCAGGAGGATTGATTACCCTTCTTCCTGTGAAAAAAAAAAATGAAAACCATTTTGAGACTAACCTCCTCTTGCCCCATAATTCACCCCAAACCTGGAGCAGGGCTGCCTGGTGTGGTCTGTGCTCTGGAGAGGCTGAGGGGGGCAAGGGGAGTAAATCCCGTCACGGTCACGCTCAGGCCTTTGGGCTCAGCTCCTTCCCGTAGTCATTTGTCAAGTGCTTTTCATCTGAAACATGATTCTGGGATTCAATTACTTTACAAAGTCAATATTTTAGGTCACAGCTTATGCATCAACAAAGACATCTCCTGGGATTAGAGTTCAGCGTGGTGGAGCTCTAAGTAATGTTCCCTGCACTGCTCCAGCCAGGAAAGTCGATAAGATCAGTTTGTTTCCCCCACATTTCACTCTCAGAGGCTGCAAAATTATTGTTCACTTCTGTAAATTTGAGCCATCCAGGAGGAGAAAATGTTTCTGGCTTCATTATTTCCAGAGAGGTAAAACAGGGTTGCTCCTCTCTGTGTTCTTGGCAATCCCTTCCTCCTGCTGAGCTGAGGAACAGGCACAGGGCAAGGAATTCCCTCAGGATGGGGTTTGGGTGTGGAGAGGGTCAACAGGAGGGGGATTCCTGGGATCTGAGGTGGTGTTTTGGTGCTGGAGAGTCCCTCAGGCCATTTTCATGTTCCAAACCTCCCAACAAGGTGATGTTCGGCCTGTGCTGTGGTGTCTTAGTTTGAGGGAAAACCAAAATGTTTACCAAAAACCAGATGAGAGGATTCCTCCACAACAATCATAGAATGATAGAGTGGATTGGGTTGGAAAAGCCCTCCGAGATCATCAAGTCCAACCCTTGGGCCAACTCCAGCCCCTTTACCAGATCATGGCACTCAGTGCCACGGCCAAGCTCAGCTGAAAAACCTCCAGGGATGGGGAATCCACCCCCTCTCTGGGCAGCCCATTCCAATCCCTCAGCACTCTCTCTGCAAAGAAGTTTTTTCTGCTCTCCAACTTCAATTTTGGTCTGGAGCACAAGGGAGGGAGGGGAACCTCAAGGTTTGGTCTCCTTGCTCTTGGAAAGGGCAGCCAGCAAAGGAAAACCAATTATTTCGAGTCAAAGATGATGTTAACAAGGGTAAATATCAGGAGGAACTGGTCACCAGCACATCCAGGCTGGAAACTGAGAGTTTCTAATGATCTAAAGGAAAAAAGTCTAAAAGCTTTGTAGGGAAGAACAGGAGACAGAGAGGATGTTTGCCTGGTTTGGGAATAGCAGAGAACTCTCACCCTCTGCTCCATTCAGGCTTTCTCACTAAGCAGCACAAATATAATTCTTCAGGGTTTTAATTAAGGGCTTCAAGCAATCTAAGGAAAAAAAAATGGTTCATCTCCCATTTGAGATGGGGGGGTTCTCCCTCCTTGTTATGAAATTTAGCTCAATACTGCGTTAAATATTTCGAATTCTATTTTTTTTCTCCCCTGAAATCATCCAAACAGCAAATTTAGTCTTTTTTTTTTTAACAGGCGATCTATTGATCTTTGCCAAGGCCACAGCATTCCATAAAGCTCTGCTGAGGCCAGAAAAGCATCACAAAAAAACCCAAAAAAATAAACAAAAAAGAGGATTAAAAGTTTATGCAACTCAGATGTGTTTCCATGGAAAAAATTCCAAGCCCAGAAGTGTGTTCTCAGCAAACAGAGCCTGCAGCAGTCAGTTCTCTCAGCACTCACCGCGGCTCTCAGGATGGTCCAGGAGCATCCCCTGCAATGCCAGGACTCTCCCATGGAATTACAGGGGCATTGGGAGCACTTGGACATCAAAGGCAGCGGCTCAAACCTCTGCAACGCCCACCGTGACAAACCCCGACAGGCAAACGGAGCCCCAGGAATTGTTTCAAGACTTGATCCCTGAGGGAACTCATTCCCCAAGAGCTGCTTCATCCCATCAAAGAGAAACAGTCATTAAGGTTGGAAAAGTCCCCCAAGGTCATCAAGTCCAACCATCCCCCAGCACTGCCAAGGCCACCACTGACCATGTCCCCAAGTGTCACACCCACAGGGCTGTTAAATCCCTCCAGGGATGGGGATCCAACACTGCCAGGGCTGGACAGCTTTTTCCGTGAAGACTTTTCCCTAATATCCAACTTAAACCTCCCCTAGAGCAACCTGAAGCCATTTCTGGGAGAAGACACCAACTCTCACCTCTCCCCCCTCCTGGCAGGGATTGCAGAGCCAGAAGGTCCCCCCTGAGACGCCTTTTCTCCAGCTGAGCCCCCTCAGCTCCTTCAGACCATTCCCCATAACTCTTGGGCCAGCATTCCTGTATGTTGGCTACCACCAACAGCTCAGTGAGGAGGAAGCAGAAGGATGAAGGTGCCCTTTATGCCTTCAACAAAAAGAGGAGAAGCTGCCCCAGGAGAACCCATGGGATGAGTCGAATTTTGGCTCCTCAGGAAGGGAAAACAAGCCTGGCCATTTTCCAGCTCTTCAGGATAACCCACCATGGGCATTTCATGGGATTCCTGGAGCTGTGGCTGAACCACCCCCTGGAGCTGGGAATTTTCCTGCAGACCATCCAGGGCATCCACCCAAAATGAGCCACACCTTGAGTGTTGTGTTGAGTTGTGGGCCCCTGAGTTGAGGCAAGAGATTGAGGGGCTGGAGCGGGGCCAGAGAAGAGCAAGGAGGCTGGAGAAGGGAGTGGAGCACAAGTGCTGTGGGGAGAGGCTGAGGGAGCTGGGGGTGTTTGTGCTGGAGAAGAGGAGGCTGAGAGGTGACCTCAGCACTGTCTGGAAGTGCCACATCAGGGAAGTTGTGGCCAGCTGGGGGTTGGTCTCTTCTCCCAGGCACTCAGCAATAGGACAAGGGGGCATGGGGGGCTCAAGCTCTGCCAGGGGAAACTGAAGTTGGAGAGCAGAAAAAACTTCTTTGCAGAGAGAGTGCTGAGGGATTGGAATGGGCTGCCCAGAGAGGGGGTGGATTCCCCATCCCTGGAGGTTTTTAAGGTGAGCTTGGCCGTGGCACTGAGTGCCATGATCTGGTAAAGGGACTGGAGTTGGCCCAAGGGTTGGACTTGATGATCTCGGAGGGCTTTTCCAACCCAATCCATTCTATCATTCTATGCAAACCAGCCCCCGCAAGCAGAGCTGGGAAGGCTCAGCCCCTCCAGGAGAGCCTTTGTGAGGGTTTTCCCAGCTCTTTAGCAACTCGTTATCACCAAACACTCAGGGAAGGCTGTTCAATTAGCGCGAGTTAGAGAACCAGGGGATTTAACAGCGAGGTTTCGCAGCGGAGAGCACAAACCCTACGCTTTGACACTCTCTACCCATTGATAAGGGCTGATAAAGCTCTGAGATCCACAGGCGTTTTCCGGCAAATGAGCCATAAAATAGGATAGTTTTAGTATTATCCCTAAATGGTAAAAACCTTCCAATTATGCTCGAAGAAAAATTAGTATATCCTGCTAATTATAGCATCGGTGGCTTGGGTTTGTTTGAAGAGAAGCTCATTGCAGTGAGAATAAACACCGGCTTTGAAGGCACGACGGGGGGTGGAAAGAGAAAAGGAAAGAAGGAAAATGGGAAGTGGAAGATCCGGAGCAGCCCCACCATCTCCAGGAGCTCCTTCCAAGCAGGACCAGCCGGGTCCAGAGCCAGGCGTGTGTTCCTCCTGAATTACCTCCAGGGCACACCCACATCACACCCCAGCTCCATTTTCATCCAAAAAGAGGAGCCTCTCCAGCCTCTCTGCCAGGGGCATCTCCAGCCTGGGACATGAAGCCACCACAGAGGTTGGTGCAGCATCAGCACACCCTGAATGTGTCAGGATCTGTCCCAGTCCAAGTGACCCTTCTGCTGCCACCACGGGAAGGATGAGAAGCCCAGGTGGGAAGCAGGAGGAGGAGCCGGGGGTCTGCAGGCAGTAAATGCTCCTGGTGGCCCTGCAGAGCTGGTTTTGGGGGTCCCCAGGACAAGGATGGGCTTGTTCATAAATCATAAATTAGAATGATGGAATATCCTGAGCTGGAAGGGACCCCCAAGGATCACCCAGTACAACCCCTGGCCCTGCACAGACACCCCAACAATCCCACCCTGTCCCTGTCCCGTTGTCCAAACCCTCCTGGAGCTCTGACAGCCTTGGGGCCGTGCCCACTGCCCTGGGGAGCCTGGTCAGTGCCCACCACCCTCTGGGGGAAGGAGCTTTCCCTGACATGCAACATAACCCTCCATGACACAGTGGGCTGGTAAAGGCATCAGGATTAAATAACAGGGTTAATTCTCATTAAAAGAAGAAAACATTTAATAATAAAACTGGTTGTTATAAAATGCCCAGGGGTGGCTTGAGAAGCTGCTCAGGGGGGAGACCCCTCAGCACAGTCCATGTGTCACAGCGGAGCAGGACCCAGAGCAGAGCCAGGCTCAGAACACCTGAGGAACACCCTCCTTCATCCCAGAATGTGGATTTGAGGCCATTTCCTCCAGGGAGAGGGTTGGGAACCACTCTCAGCAATATTTACAGCAAGGTGGAATCGGTCTCGGGACCTGCTCTGCTCTCCAGGAGGGATCACCATGTCCAGGCAATGGATCAAAACAAACCCTGAACCAAACCCACGGAATCCCAGAATGGTTTGGGTTGGGAGGGACCTCAAAGACCATCTCATTCCAACCCCCTGCCATGGGAAGGGCCACCTCCCACTGTCCCAGGAGTCCAGACCCAAGGCCATTGTCCCACCCTCCTGGCAGCACCAGCACTAAGAGGGCCAAAGGCTCAGTAGCCACAATAAATAGCCCCCTGTTACTTGCAGGACTTTTCCAAGAGCCCACGTATCCCACTGATCCATCCCATCCCATCCCATCCCACCCCACAGGCCATGGATCCATCCCATCTGATCCCATCCCATCTGATCCCATCCCCAGAGCCATGGATCCCTCCCATCTGATCCCANCCCTAGTCTGTATTGTTACCTGCCTCAAGTTATTGTGGAGGGTGGAAGTGCAGATGGATGAGGCAGCTGATTTTGGAAGCAAACCGTTTGGCTGTGGCAGTAGGGAACCGATCTTTTAAGGCCTGCCTTGCCACCTGGCTTTGCTGGTGCTTAGAAAGGGTGAGCTCGTTAATTGGCTGCTCAATTAACCAGGACCTCATTCTCCGCTTCGACAAAGGACCGACAAACTCCCGGAGCGGCCGTGCCGGCAGTGACCGCCAGGGGGCGCCGCGACCGCGGGTATCCCATCCCATCCCATCCCATCCCATCCCATCCCATCCCATCCCATCCCATCCCATCCCCATCTCCAGTGGTGGCTCTCAGAGCAAATCCCTGGGATTTTTATCTTGTCTGTGAAAACAACCCAAAAAAAATCCCTTCCTGCAAGAAGGTTCTGTTTGGGCTGACAACTTGTCCAAAAATGTGGCTGCCCAAACCCAAAAGGAGCGAGGTGAGCAAAGGAGCCGACAGGAAACTGTTCCAGAATGGAAAGGGATGAATATTCATGGCAGCGCTTTGGTTACATCTGATCTGTCTTTGTAACAGACATTCTTTAAAGAGCCGCAGAAAGAGGGAATAATTAGCATAAAGGCTGGTAATTAAGGATGCAAATGGAGTAGATGTGACTTGAGAATTCCATCAGGAGGGTGGGAGAGCACCGAAAATCCCTGGGGGAGCAGGGAATGTGCCCCCCTCATCCATTAAATGCTCAGTAAGAGTTTCACTCCACACAAAGGGAAACACAGCCAGGAATTCCATCCCACGGGAAAGCTGAATTTTTGGTGTCCTCCAAACTGCTGTGGGCTAAGAGGTGACAGTGACCAGCAAGAGCAACACAAAGTGTGTTGAGTTGTGGGCCCCTGAGTTGAGGCAAGAGATTGAGGGGCTGGAGCGGGGCCAGAGAAGAGCAACGAGGCTGGAGAAGGGAGTGGAGCACAAGTGCTGTGGGGAGAGGCTGAGGGAGCTGGGGGTGTTTGTGCTGGAGAAGAGGAGGCTGAGAGGTGACCTCAGCACTGTCTGGAAGTGCCACATCAGGGAAGTTGTGGCCAGCTGGGGGTTGGTCTCTTCTCCCAGGCACTCAGCAATAGGACAAGGGGGCACGGGGGGCTCAAGCTCTGCCAGGGGAAATTGAAGTTGGAGAGCAGAAAAAACTTCTTTGCAGAGAGAGTGCTGAGGGATTGGAATGGGCTGCCCAGAGAGGGGGTGGATTCCCCATCCCTGGAGGTTTTTAAGGTGAGCTTGGCCGTGGCACTGAGTGCCATGATGTGATAAAGGGGCTGGAGTTGGACCAAGGGTTGGACTTGATGATCTTGGAGATCTTTTCCAACCCAATCCATTCTATGATTCTGTGATTCTATGATTCTATGACTCAAAAGCAAAGCCCTGTAGCTCCAAAGGGCTCTCCAAAGGGTGCTTTGGTGGAAAAGACAAACCTAAAAAAATACAAACAAGTGCCTAAACTGGGAAAACCCCTTTGCCTTGAGGTGCTGCTGCCCTGTCTGATGGCGAGGCAGGTGTGAACCCACCAGCACATCCCCCTGGAGAACCCTCTGCCCCCCACACACCACAACGTGATTCAGCCCAAGCAGTCAGTGTGAGTCACTTATTTAATATAAAATTAATGTCTAATTCATTCATACTAAATTATTAAACCAAAATCTACTTCTTCAGACACCAAAAGCAGCTCCCCAGCATCACAAGGAAGGTCCTTCCATGGAGGTGCTGCTGCCACCACGACTCGAGCAGCCTCAGGGTCATCCTTAGGACCTGTGGTTTCCATGGCATTATTTTTTTTTCTATATTTAAATTCAAGACATCTTTAAGAGTTCCTTGGCCAGGGCCAAAGTTCATTAATATTCCAAGCAAAACACTCAAGCCCTTCTAAATGAGCAGAAATGAAGTGCTGTGCTGGTCTGCAGATAATAAATATATCTGATGGTAGCAGAGTTCTGCCTCTTGGCTTTGCTAATTTTTTTGCTTCATATAATCTGAATTTTCCCTCTCCCAACTTTCTACCTTTTGCAAAGAATAAATTCCTTCTCTCCACAGCACCTCAAAGAAGGCAGGAGGATGTAGCTCCTTCCCACCACCAAGGTGTGTTTGCCTCTCTTGTTTCCCAATTATCTCACTGGGATCCCGACGTTTCTTTTCTATGTTTACTAATAAATTACCAATGGATTTTCAGCCTGTTGCAATTTAAGATAAAATTAATATATTGGCCGATACCCACAAGAGCTTCTCGGGTGTTTGGATTGAAAATTATTCCTTTCAACAGTTCATGGCTCATTTACTGAAGATTAAAACGAGTGTTGTTGTGGCAAGTCGGGATAATTTCCCTGCATGGAGGAGAGCCCAGAGCTGGGGGTGTGAGGAATGAGGCTCTGCTGCCTCTGGGTGTGTCTGTGGCACTGAGGCTGACCTGGAATGGGGGGGCCCAACCAGCTGTGGATGAAGCAGAGCTGGGGATGCTTCTCTTGGCTTTCCCTGGTTGTCCATGTTCAGCTGCCATTGGATTCTGGGAGTGTTCCGTGGTCTGAACTGGCCCTGTTGGTGTCACATCTCCACGTTCCACCTTGAGGACAAGCAGATTTCTCTCTTTGCCACTTAAATCTCACCATCCCATGGGACTCCAGGCAAGGATTTGATCCAAACGCTTCACCAGGACATTGGAAAAGTGAGATCTGGCAGAAAAGGTTACAAAGGGAAGTCGTGGCCAGCTGGGGGTTGGTCTCTTCTCCCAGGCACTCAGCAATAGGACAAGGGGGCACGGGGGGCTCAAGCTCTGCCAGGGGAAATTGAAGTTGGAGATGGGAAAAAACTTCTTTGCAGAGAGAGTGCTGAGGGATTGGAATGGGCTGCCCAGAGAGGGGGTGGATTCCCCATCCCTGGAGGTTTTTAAGGTGAGCTTGGCCGTGGCACTGAGTGCCATGATCTGGTAAAGGGAGTGGAGTTGGCCCAAGGGTTGGACTTGATGATCTGGGAGGGCTTTTCCAACCCAATCCATTCTGTCATTCTGTGAATGTGACACTGAGGGAGAATCCACCACGTCTTGATCCAACCCCACTGTGATCACCAGCCCAGGGCACTCCGTGCCCTGGGCTGGTGATCACAGTGGGTTTGGATCAAGGGTTGGTCTTGATGATCTCGAAGGTCTTTTCCAACCCAATCCATTCTGTGATTCTATGAAAGCACAGGACATGTGTGGACCATTCCCAGCTCCTGCATCCACCCCATTCCATGGGGAATCACAGAGCCACTAAGGTCGGAAAAGATCTCCAAGATCCTTGGAATCCCATCCTGTCAACCAAACCACACTCCAAAATTCCCCATCTGCTCTGAACTCTTGCAGGGGTTGTGGCTCCATCACTTCCCTTGGACAGCCTGTTCCAATGCCCAGCTTTTTTTTAATATTCCACCTGAACATTCTTTAATATCCAGGGGAAGCTCTTGCTTTTGGCCACCCCCCGCAGCCTTTACCACAGAACGGAATAATCTGTTTTCCCGGGAAATTTTTCTGGGAAGTGCAGCCTTCACCCTGCGCTCCCCAACGGAACGCAGGACACGGTGCTTTCCAAAGGCCGGGAATGCCGCGCTGTAAATCACCGGGAAACGTTAATAAACAGCTCCATCTACTGACATCCCGCCCTCCGAAATCCAAACCCCGCGGCAACCCCCGGGATGCGGCGCCCGGAGCTGCCACAGAATTCCATCGCGTCGGAGTTCCCGGGATGGGGGAGAGAATCGCGAGGGGGAAAGCGGGAGAACTGGTGGGTTTAATAAGGAAAGGAAAACCTGTGCAAAGCAAAACAAGGAATTCTTTCCCACTTCGCAGGGCAGGGGCTCAGCCATCCCCAGGATAGGCGGGATCAGCACTCCTGAGGGTGATTTGGGAAGAAAAAGCCCATCACTCCAAACATCCCCCAATTCCTCCTTTTTCCCAGCTCCACACACTGAGTGCTCTGGGACACCCCTTGGATCAGCTGGCCTGGATGTGCCTCCCCAGTTCCTCCTCCTTTTCCCCAGCTCCACACACTGAGCCAAGTGCTCTGGGTNCCAGCTCCACACACTGAGTGCTCTGGGACACCCCTTGGATCAGCTGGCCTGGATGTGCCTCCCCAGTTCCTCCTTTTTCCCCAGCTCCACACACTGAGCCAAGTGCTCTGGGTCATCCCTTGGATCAGCTGGCCTGGATGTGCCCCCCAATTCCTCCTTTTTCCCAGCTCCACTCACTGAGCCCAGTGATGTGGGACATCCTTTGGATCAGCTGGCCTGGATGTGCCCCAAAATTCCTCCTTTTTCCCAGCTCCACATGCTGAGTGCTTTGAGACATCCCTTGGATCAGCTGGCCTGGATGTGTCCCCCAATTCCTTTTTCCCCAGCTCCACACACTGAGCAGGAATGTGCTCTGGGACACCCCTTGGATCAGCTGGCCTGGATGTGCCCCAGAGTTCCTCCTTTTCCCCAGCTCCACACACTGAGTGCTCTGGGACACCTCTCGGATCATCTGGCCTAGATGTGCCCCCACATTCCTTGTGCCCCCCCAGATTTGTTGCTGGGATGAGGAGCCGAACAGCCCCTGGGTCTGTGACAAGGGAAACATCCCTGAATTATCCTCCCTGTTCCCAGCATAAATCCAAAGCATGGCCCCAGGGCAGCTCCTGGGAAGAAAATTCCCTGTTCCCAGCCCAAACCACAAATTCTGCACCACTTATTCCACATTGTTTATGCCAAGCTCAGATCCCACACTATCCAACATATCCTCTTTCATTCTTTCCTTTTATACAACACAAACATCATCCCCTTCCTCTATGAACTCTATAAATGTCCTTTAAATGTCCACAAAACCTCACAAAATGCCTTTTCCTGACCCAGTTCTATTAAAATTCCCTTGGAATATCAATTAATTGACATTAATTAAAGGTGTTTTCATCTCATTAAGCTACATGGACTATCTCTTCACTATTGTATTTCAGCCAAGGAGATGAATGTAAACTTAAAAAAGTTCACAGGCAAAGGAATTGTGGAGTCATGGAATGGTTTGGGTTGGACAGAACCTTAAAACCATCCAGTCTCATGTCCTCCTGTGGGCAGGGACATCTCCAAGCCCCAGGTTGCTCCAAGTCCTGTCCAACCTGGCCTTGGACACCTCTAGGGTGCTGTTTTCCAAAATCCCACTAAGCTGGGCTTTTGAGGCTGTGCTGGGGGGGGTGAGTTTCCCACCCAGAGGTTCCCATCCAGAGGTTCCTACCCCGAGGGTCCCACCCAGAGGTTCCTATCCAGAGGGTCCCATCCAAATGTTCCTATCCAGAGGTTCCCACCCAGAGGTTCCTACCCAGAGGTTTCTATCCAGAGGGTCCCATCCAAATGTTCCTATCCAGAGGTTCCCACCCAGAGGTTCCTACCCAGAGGTTTCTATCCAGAGGGTCCCATCTAAATGTTCCTATCCAGAGGTTCCTATCCAGAGGTTCCCATCAGAGGTTCCTATCCAGAGGTTCCCATCCAGAGGTTCCCATCCAGAGCTCAATCCCAGTTTCACCCACACACCAGTGACGTGCAGTGGGAGCTGCAGGTCCATGTCCCACCCAGGACCACCCTCAGCCCCTCTGGATTCTCCACCAAACACGGATCACAGGGAACACCGAGCAGGAAAGTGTTCCTTATGCAATTTTAACTCCATTTCACCAACTTCCTTTCATTCCCTCGTTAAAGTTTAATCCATTCCTGGGAGAGGGGGGCAGGGAGGGACCTGCCAGCGCTGCTTTAACTCTCCCTGTGGCTCAGCTTTCTTGATTTGTGCTTCCACTCTCAACACATAAATCTGCTTTTATCTCCTTCCCAGTTATCCAACAGCCTAAAAAATGCAGAGGCAGGAGGAGAAGGGGACTGACACAGGGTAGGAAACTCAGTGATGGCACATTTAGTGCAAGGAGACAGAAAATCCTGGAATCACGGAATGGTTTGGGTTGGAAAGGGATTTAAATCCCATTCCATCCCACCTCCTACCATGGGCAGGGACACCTCCCACCAGCCCAGGCTGCTCCAAGCCATGTCCAACCTGGCCTGGGACACTCCCAGGGATGGGGCAGCCACAGCTTCTCTGCCCAACCTGTGCCAGGGCCTGCCCACCCTCCCAGTCAGGAATTCCTTCCTAAAATCCCATCTAATCCTGCCCTCTGGCAGTTTAAAGCCATTAAGCTCAGCAGGTGACTCTGCATCTTCACTAATGACCATTAGAAACACTAATTAAAGTGAACTGAAATTCAGCATCAAGAAACCCTCGAGGGATTCGACCCCTTGTAACTCTCCAGCTTCAGTTCAGGCTCCAAAAAGTAATGGAAGCTCCCAGGGTGGCCAGAGAGGATCCAAGCCCTTCCAGCATGGCATAAAATGCAGAAAAACAGGGAAAAGATGCGCAGGGAAGTGGTGATGGATCATTTCAGTAAGGGCTGTCATGGACCACCTGAAATTCCCTTTGCCATTTCTCTCTATAAATGTCATCCTCAGGTGGATATTTTGCTATAAAGAGATGATTTTTTTAAAAAACCTCTGTGTTGAGTAGCTGTTTGTTTGAATGTATAAACAGTCCCAGCCTCTCTCAGGGCTCCCAAGGTGGCTCAGCTGCCAAAATCTGCTCCCCCGTGGGTGGAGTGCCCTGATTTTCTCTGCCACTTCCCTCTTCCCAATCCCCCACTCCCCTCTCCTGCCCAAACACAAGGACTTTTTCTGGGAAAGTTTCTCTCTGATCAGGAGTTGTTGTTTTTTTGGATCCAAAGAGGCTTTGGAGGGCACTGATGCTCTCCACGGTCCAGGCTCATCGGGACTCAACACCCAAGGCTGGGAATTTTCAGGAGGGAGGATTTGGGAAGGGAGAGAGCCAGGCAATAAACATCTCTCCAGTGGACACAGGAGACACACACCAGAGGCGTTTCCTTTTCCCTGGAGTTTCTACCTTTCTGAGGAGCCCTCCCAGCCCTTAATGAGCGGAGGAGCCACACGCTGTAAGGAGGTTTTCAGAAGTGAAATGAATTCGGGCGGGTTTCGGTGAGTGATTACGGCACTTAATGGGTCTCATTCCATCCCCCTGGGGATGCTCAGGGAAAGCTGATCCCTGTTATCCTCACCACACGCAGGCACAGCCTAATTCCAGATGTTTTACAACCCAGGGAGAATGAGCTCAGAGTTGGCTGAGTGTACCCACAGACACGTGGGAAGATGCTGCACAGGGAATTCTCTGCCATCCCCATCCCATTCCATGATCTTATCCCAGTGCACACAGAATAGAATTGAATCAATTGATTGATTGGGTTGGAAAAGACCTCTGAGATCATCAAGTCCAACCCTTGGGCCAACTCCACTCCCTTTACCACATCATGGCACTCAGTGCCACGGCCAAGCTCACCTTAAAAACCTCCAGGGATGGGGAATCCACCCCCTCTCTGGGCAGCCCATTCCAATCCCTCAGCACTCTCTCTGCAAAGAAGTTTTTTCTGCTCTCCAACTTCAATTTCCCCTGGCAGAGCTTGAGCCCCCCGTGCCCCCTTGTCCTATTGCTGAGTGCCTGGGAGAAGAGACCAACCCCCACCTGGCCACAACTTCCCTGATGTGGCACTTCCAGACAGTGCTGAGGTCACCTCTCAGCCTCCTCTTCTCCAGCACAAACACCCCCAGCTCCCTCAGCCTCTCCCCACAGCATTTGTGCTCCACTCCCTTCTCCAGCCTCCTTGCTCTTCTCTGGCCCCGCTCCAGCCCCTCAATCTCTTGCCTCAACTCAGGGGCCCACAACTCAACACAACACTCAAGGTGTGGCCTCCCCAAGGCAGAGTCCAGGGGAAGGCTCACTGCCCTGGGCCTGCTGGCCACGCTACTTTGGATCCAGGCCAGGAGCCCATTGGCCTTCTTGGCCACCTGGCCACACTCTTGGCTCCTCTTGAGCTTCCTGTCCCTCAGTCCCCCCAGGTCCCTTTCTGCCTGGCTGCTCTCCAGCCACTCTGTGCCCAGCCTGGAGCGCTGCAGGGCTTGGGGTGGCCAAAGGGCAGGACCTGCACTTGGCCTTGTTGAACTCCAGCCCATTGCAATCAGCCCATCTCTCCAGTCTCTCCAGATCCCTCTGCAGAGCCCTCCTGCCTTCCACACACACAGATCCCTCTCTGCCACCACCCAGGCAACAGGAATTATTCACCCTCATTAGCATCAGCTTGATTTAGCACCAGCCCTGTCCCCCTGGGCTGTGGGATGCTGTTCCCTCAGCCCCATCAACATTCCTGCTCTAAGGAATCCCCTTTCCGGAACAGATCGGGTGTCTTTCCACACCCTCAATTCCTGCAGGAGCTCCCTGGGAAGCCACAGCAGGGTTTGCTCCCAACAAAAGTGCAGGCAGTTTCCATCTGTCAGTGGGAAGATGGAGTTGATGGACCATCATTTTCATCCTCCCTCTCCCAGCAGCTCCCGGGAAGCGAAAAAGCGGCAAAGCGGCCGCGGCAGCTCCGGCGGCTGCAAAGCCGCTGCTTTACAATGTCACAGCTTGAACTCTCCATTCAGAACTGGCTGGGGACACAAAAGGCCGGTTTGTCACTCCCTGCATCGCCCGGGGCGAAGCTGCTCGTTCTGCTTTGCAGGGTTGGCTTTCCCAAATCCAAAAATACTCCCCATCAACACAGGGATGCAGCTCCAGCCCTTCCCGGTGCTGGCACGTTCCCCCTTCCCTGCCAGTGGGACAACAGGGGGACAAACTCAAGGATTAATATCTTTAAATACCCTCATTTTCCTTATTTCTTCTAGAGCTTGTGGTCCCCTGTGCTGATATCATGTCACTGCAATAATCAACTGTGTCCAAATCCTTTCTGCCAAAATCCAGCATAAAATCGTTATGAAATCCCAGACTGGTTTGGGTTGGAAGGGACCTTAAAATCATCTCATCCCACCCCAGTCATGGGCAGGGACACCTCCCACCAGGCCAGGCTGCTCCAAGCCCTGTCCAGCCTGGCCTGGGACACTCCCAGGGCTGGAGCAGCCACAGCTTCTCTGGGGTCCTTCCCAATATCCCAACCCAACCTGCCGCCCTTCAGAATGTCCAGGGAAACAAGCCCCACTCATGTGTTGGAGACTCCCAACTACCACTCAGAGCCCACATTTCAGGTCTCCACAGGCACAGCTCAACACTTGGGCTCCAGCACAGCTGGAGGGGAAACACTGACTGAAAAACTTCTTTACCACAGAGCAGCCGAACAGGAATAAAAATCTATTCATGAATCTCATCCAAGAGTTTTTTTGTGGGAGGATTTTCCAGCTAAAGCTGCAAGTTGTGTCTGCAGCAGCAAATAAAGCTGGGTTGGGAGAAACCTTAAAGATCATCTTGTTCCAAACCCCCTGCCATGGGCAGGGACACCTCCCACCAGCCCAGGCTGCTCCAAGCCCTGTCCAACCTGGCCTGGGACACTCCCAGGGATGGGGCAGCCACAGCTTCTCTGCCCAACCTGTGCCAGGGCCTGCCCACCCTCCCAGACACCAATTCCTTCCCAATATCAAATCTAACAGACAGAAATCACCATTTTCCTTTCAGATCCCAGTTTCTCCCCTTTCTGCCCCAGGTTGCCTCCAGCAGGACATTCCCAAGGTGTTCTCACCTCTCCCTGCCCTCCCACCCTCGCACTTCCTGAGTTCCTCCTCCAGAGTAACTACCCCAGGACACTCTAAAAACCATTTTTACATTAATTAGCTCAAATAGCTGCTCAGACTCCACCCTCCAGTGAACACAGCTCAGTTGGGCTTCTGCTGGAAACACGGGGGTAAGTTCATGTAAGACGTGGCACTGAGTGCCATGATCTGGTAAAGGGACTGGAGTTGGACCAAGGGTTGGACTTGATGATCTCAGAGGCTTCTTCCAGCCAAATCCATTCTATGATTCTGTCATTCTATGGATGTGGCACTGAGGGAGAATCCATCGCCTCTTGATCCAACCCTACTGTGATCACCAGCCCAGGGCACTCCGTGCCCTGGGCTGGTGATCACAGTGGGGTTGGATCAAGGGTTGCACTTGATGATCTCTGAGGTCTCTTCCAACCCAATCCATTCTGTGATTCATGGCTGAGGGAGAAGGGGAATTTTTAAAAAAGAGAGAGAATGAAAGAAAGCAAGTCTTTCTGCTGTGGTAGTTGAGTTAAAGCCCTTCCAACGCTGCCCAAACACAGAAACTGGTGCTGAACAACCACCACAATCACAGGGTTGACCCCTCACTAGGGGGTTGGAATGAGATGGCCTTTAAGGTCCCTTCCAAGCCAAACCATTCCATGGTTCTATGCAGGAGGAGCATCCCAGGCTCTGCAGAGAGCAAAGGGTTCTGATATTCCAAACCAGGAGATCCCATCAGGCTGTTTATCCCCAAAAACTCCTGAAGGCAAACCATGTTCCCACCAATCCCAGTGCTGCTGTGGGAGAGCACTGGGGCTCTGTTAGAGGTCTCCATCCCCACAAAGCCTTGAGGAGGAGTTTAATTGGTGCCACAGTTTGCTCAGCTTGGCTGAGCTCATCCCTTGCTCAGCTCTGAGCTGCCAAACATCCCAAATCTGGGATTTGTCCACTCGTGGTGGCCCTTCCTCTTCTCACTATCAAGGGCTTTGCACACACTTCATGCTCTGCTGCAGAGGAATGATCCCAAAAGGTCCCTGTCCTCTGCTCAGCCCCGAAAAAGGTGGACATTTAATACCAGTCAGGAAGTCAGAGAATGAAGGAAAAACTCAGCAACTGCATTTGTTTCATTTTCTGAGGAATCCAAGGCAGAAATCACAGCCCAAGCCCCAAAAGAGACAGCAAATGTCTGTCCTCCTAGTCAGCTCCTGGACCTGGAGGGCAGGGAGACCCCACAGTGCTGTCCCCTGCACAGACAAGTGTGTGACAACCTCAGACAGGGCTGAGGCACCCAAGAGGATCCTGAACCTCAGTGTGTGTGTGTTCTGAGCTGGAATTTTCATGTCAATAATCCATTTTTACGGAAACCACTGGTCCTGCACAACCAGTGTAGACCCTACATGGCTTTAATCCACCAGCCAAAGCTCTGCTCTGACATCCACTCTTTGACTCCATTTGTGCCAGAAAATGAAATTATTCCTGTGCTAAACCAGTTCCAAAGGAGGTTTGATCCCTGGTAATGCCCTTCCTGGTCTCTGATGGCCGACAGCACAAGCCAAGTGTAAATCCACATGAAATACATCCAACTGTTAATTCTGAGGGTTCAAAGCCAACCCCAAACCATGAGGGGGGTAATTCCAGCTCACAACCACACTTGGAAACAGCCCTGAAACCTCAGATATGAAGGAAAGGTGTGATTTTTTTTTTCCCTCTGCCAAAGAGCTCTGAACAAAAATAAAGGTAAAGGAGTCCTTGGTGGGCACTGCAAACAGCTTTGCTTCCAGAAGCATCCACAGATGGAGCACCTTAAACAGGAGCAGCGCGGCCGAGGTGGGATGAGAAACGGTGCTGATTTATTGGGAATATCACGATCCACATCTCCTGCTGTTCCTGCAGGAGCTGGAGCGAGGCTGCAGCAGGTACAGCTGTATCTGCAGCATCTCCCAGCGCTGCCTCCAGGCCAGCAGTTAATCTGCTTCCCTCTGCTCAGAACATTTTTTTGCTGTAGGTTCTCAAATGCAATTTGCACTCCCCAGATCCAGGACGGGCCTCCCAACAAGGACAAGCCTCTTGCTGACACACTGATGTGCTTTTTGCACCTCCCAGCCCCAGCAGAACCACCCCTTAGGTTTCCAAACACAATAAATTAGATGTCTGAGCACAGGAAGGTTCCATTGTCCATCAGGACATCTGACAGGAGGTGTTGGCAGAGCAGTGGAGTCATTTGAACACAAAGCACGTCTTTAGGGTGCCATGACCTCAGGTTTGAAGTGTTGTTGGGAACTGGGTTGAGTGCAGGGAGGGGGTTTCAGCCTCATGAACAGTGTTGTGCTGTAAAGGTTGAAAAAAGAGTAGAGAGACTCCCAGGGCTGAAGGTGACTGAGGGAATTACGAGGAATTACAGAGCTGATCCACTTCCCCAGCTACAATCACATCACTGTGTCATTCCATGAGATCCTTGTCTGACCTGTCTTAAAAACTTCCATGATGAAGAGGCCATGACATCCCTGGCCATCTAACCCAGATCTATCCATCCATCCATCCATCCATCCATCCATCCATCCATCCATCCATCCATCCATCCTTCCATTCCTTCCTTCCTTCCCTTCCTTTCCTTTCCTTTCCTTTCCTTTCCTTCCCTCCCTCCCTTCCCTCCTTCCCTCC
>VWZD01000896.1:21759-54594 GCA_013396695.1 Sakesphorus luctuosus | reverse complement strand
AGCTGGATGCAGCTCCATTCACTTTCTTGAAGTTCAATGTGGAAAAGTTCCATCCTGTCAAACATCTGAAGACTCCTCGATTAGAAGTGTCCCTGGGCAGACTTAACATGTACAGGACAGCCAAGGCAAAGGGACAATCCTGGTGTGTGTCACTGGGATTTTCCTGGTCTCCCTGCACATACAGCAGTACCAAAACAATACCCCAAAGCTGGGAAATGATGGACAAACCATGGAATTCTTCAGGTTGGAAAAGAACTCTAAGAGCATAAAGTCCAACCATTCCTCCAGCGCAGCCAAGGCCACCACTAACCCATGTCCCCAAGTGCCACATCTGCATGGCTTTGAATCCCTCCAGGGATGGGGACTCCACCATTGCTCTGGGCAGCTGTTCCATGGAAAAATTACTCCCAGTATCCAGTCTAACACTCCCCTGGTGCAGCTTGAGCCCATTTTCTCTTGTCTTATTGCCTGTTCTTTATGAGAAGAAACCGATCCCCATCCAGATAGACCCTCCTTTCAGAGAGTTGTGGAGAAGATGCTGCTTTTTTTTCTCCAATGGGCTTCTTTGAACTGTATTAGGACCATTCCAGCTCTGATTTTGTGATTTGCAGCCCAGGTTTTCCATGCAGTTGGCACTTGCCCTTGGGGAACCATGTGGCCCCTCAACAGGGCAAGGAGAAGGGAGGAAAGTTTCCATTTTGAAGTTGTTTGTGGGGATGCATTGCAAGGGCAAAGGAAAACATCAGCCCAATCCCTGGGAATTCTTTTCCAGCCAAGAAATCTGCATTGTTGGAAAGAGTCTCCCAGAGGAAGTGATTGAAATATCATTGTGTGAATCATATCTACAACAAGGTTGGGCTGGAAGAAGCTTTGCTGAACCCTGGGAATAGCTTAAATGACCTAAAGAGACTTCGTTCTCCATGCAGGAATGGCCTTTAGCAGCTCATGTTAAGTGAAGGCTGATGGTTTTGGAGGTCCACCAAGGCTGGGATGTCCCCAACGTCACCTGTCATCAGCTGTGCTGCACGAGGGGCTCAAGCACAGTGGTGGGATGGGTTGTCTGCTCTTTAGGGAATCTGAGGTACACCAAATGATGACCTTTGGGGTGATAAAATCTGCATGGGGTGTGTTCTCATGGTGTGGCTCCTGTGTGGGCTTTGCTGAGGCTCAGAGCAGCCCTGGTCAGAGACTGGCATCAGTGAGACAGTGCTGGGGCCATGGGGCAGAAGACATGGAAAGGTGAGGGTGGCAGGTAAGTTTGGGGTCCTGCTCTGGGCATAAGGGCTGGGGCAAGCGTGGGAATTGATGTTTGGAAGGTGATAGACAGCCTGGGCAGGGAGGGGATGTGCAGGGCTGAGGAACCTGGAGGGAACCACAGGAACAAAAAGCATTGAATTATGGAATCAGGGAATGGTTTGGGTTGAAAGGGACCTTAAAGCTCATGTGGGCCAACCCTTCCGCCACTGACAGGGACACCTTCCACTATCCCAGGTTGCTCCAAGTCCTGTCCAACCTGGCCTGGAACACTTCCAGGGAGCAGTCACAGCTTCTCTGGGCAACTTGTGCCAGGGCCCCACCAGCATCACGGTAAAGAATTTGTTCCTAACATCTGATGTAAATCTCTTCTCAGTTAGTTTACAACCTTTCCCCCTTGGTATGTCTCTCCAGCCCTTGTCCCACATCCCTCTCCAGCTCTCCTGCAGCCCCTTCAGGCTCTGGAAGGGGCTCTCAGGTCTCCCTGGATCCTTCTCCTCTCCAGGTGAACCCCCCCAGCTCTCCCAGCCTGGCTCCAGCCCAGAGGGGCTCCAGCCCTGGAGTATCTTTGTGGCCTCCTCTGGACCTCTTCTAACAGCTCCACATCTTTCTTGTGCTGAGGGCTCCAGAGCTGGAGGCAGCACTCCTGGTGGGGATCTCACAAGGGCAGACATGACACTCAGTTAGGTTCTGGACCACAAGTCTTGCTTACAGCAGAGCAGGGGTTATTTCCAGACATACTTCCCATGATCCATCTTGCTCTGTACTATTTCTTCTACCTGTTTCCCCCATCAAGACAGCTCTGTCTCCCCAGAGCCTTCTCTTCTCCAGACTGAACACCCCCAGCTCTCCCAGCTAGTGTCCATAGCAGAGCTGCTCCAGCCCTCAGAGCATCTTTGTGGCCCTTTCCTGGACTCGCTCCAGCAGGTCCACATCCACCCCATCTCCATCCCTACATCTTTTTCCAGGATGGAGTTGCAACATTTCAACCACCAACAGCTCCCAGCTCCTGCAGTGGGTCCTGTCATCCCTAATTATTCCATCCTTGGCCATGCGCTACACATCTCTCATCCCTTTGCTCAGACAGCCTTGGCCTTTCTTAGAAGATCTGTCTGTCACGCACCCCTTGAAGCTGAGCTTTGTCATCGCTGCCTTCAGGTCCCTGCACGACGCTGCCCCTTTCCTGCTCATTCTTCCTCTTCCTTCCTCACATACAAGTGGTAAATGCCCTCCCTGAGCTCAGAGCTGCTGACAATGTCATTTCGGAGGGAAAGGGGCCACAAGTCTAGGAAACAACCACCAGCCTCTGCAGGCCTCTCATGTGCAATTTGGACAGTGGAGTTGGCTTGAGTGAGAGCTGAGCAACAAAAATATGTTTATTTGTCCCATTGTTTGCGGGAATTATTAAACACACAACACGGAACGAAGCGAATCCCTGGGCAAATGCAGTCACTGGCAGGTGTTCCATGCCATTGTTACCAGAGCTGGTATCAATCTGTGCCAGACTGGGAATGTTAAATGGAGGGAATTGGATGAGCTGTTAATGTCTGCCTCAGTGGGGAGGCAGTAAGGATGTTTGGCCAGACAAAACAACTACAGAAAAGAATAGATATTTGTTAAAGTTACCTAATAAATGGCAGTTTAGATAGTTTGGGCAGTGTGTCTCATCACAGAATGGTTTGGGTTGGAAGGGACCTTAAAGATCATCTCATTCCAATCCCTAATCCTTCTGCCTGTTGAGGCAGGACAGGAAGATTTGTGATGTATTTGGTACCTTCCTCATGTTTGTGTCAACCACTTCTGTAATTTCAGAAAAGGTACATTCAGATTTCAAGCTCCTTTTTCTATCTGTATAATTAACAACCTGAGCTTTAAGGTCCCTTCCAACTCAAACCATTCCAGGATTCTGTGGTTCTATGAACAGTGGAGGTTGGCAGTGCTGACTTTGGAAAAGGGCTTGGGAGAGAAGTCAGGCTGTGTTTGACAGGGAGACGTTGGGTTTTCCAAGGGTTTTCAATATAATCTTCTGGGTAATTGTTTTCTAGACATCAATCAGTGCTTAATGTCACCTGCTCTCTCCACAGAAATGAGCCCAGCCTGGTGAGGCTGAGGAGCTGCATTTCCCCAGTTGCTGTGGATGGACAGGCATGGATGTCTCACCAGGAACAGGGATGGTCTACCTAAAATGGAATTCTGAGGAAACCTCCTGAGCAGTATTTTAGCACCTTTCCATCAGGTCTGAAAGGGAACCCACCACAAAAGCTTGGAGAAGCTTTGCCATTGACCTTGTGAGACCATGAGCTTGACAGTGGTCAAAAAGACAAATTCACCTTCATTCAGATCAACTGAATGCTGTGTTTACAAAAAGTAAAAAAAAAAAAAAAAATTGGCAAGCTGTGTCTGTCCAAAGTCTGAATGAATAGAAACTCCAAAGGAAGCACCTGCTGCTAAAGGAAATCCAGGACAAGTTTTATTATCCTTTTTCACAGGTCTATTCAGGACTACATTAGGGGTTTCCTCTTTCCTTTTCTGGTACTTCACACTCATTCACAACAAAAAACATATTGTGCTTATGAATTATATTCCAGAGAATATGGTTGGAGCTTCTAAAGGCTCTGGCCAAAGAACTTTATTTTTAACCTCACTCCCTTGTGAATTAAGTTCTCAAATGAAAGCTTTGCAATTGTTTGGGGTTATTTTTCTCTCTCTTTCTTGGATAGGACACAAGGGCAAATCCTGCCTGCTCTGTGTTAACAAAAAATGCCTCTCAAGGAACAAGGAGCAGAGGAGGTGAAGGAAGCTTTGGATGGAGCTCAGTGATGGGGGACAAAGGGAAAACATTCATGTAATTCCTCCTAAAGCAGCAAAGCCTTCCAGGCCTCCTGCTAATGATGCACTGACCACTCTGGTGCATCCAGAAGCTGATGGAAGTTTTTCCATCTCTAATGTGCTGTAGCTGCACAGGGAAGGCCCCTTTGGATGCTGAAGGCCGTGGAAAGAGCAACTTTTGGGGTTGATCCTGAGACCATTCGAGGTACCAGAGGCACTGAGGAGTTTGCTTGTCAAACACAGCTGTTCTGCTTAACACCTTCCAGCTACAAAGTACATAAAAGCTGAAGGGTTTGCAAACAGCCCAAGTGCAACACATGAGCCACTCGTGGACCAAAGTGTTTGCTTTAGTGGGTCGTTTTGCACCTGTGCAAAAAGAACATGACCCAATCCCTGAGTGGCCTGAGAAGGGTTTGCACCCTTGTGCTCCACGGTGGGTGTTTGGGAGGCAGCACTGGGCCCTCCCTGCAGCAAATACGTTGTACCCTGTGAGTGCAAGGACCTTCCTGTGTGTGCACACAAAGCCTTCTCTCATTCTTCTTCTGAGCTGTCCTGAAAAGTGTCCTTTTGGGCTTTAAAACCTTTTTCCATCCTCCTGCCCACACACCACGAGGAGGTCACAGCTCTGAGCGTGGCTTGTCACTTCTGCCCCCTTCTCTGCCCCTTGGGTGCTGCTTCTCCTTCTCACAGGCCATATTTTGGTTTGGAGCCCCTTTTAAGAGCAGAGATGGCCCACTGTGCTTTGGAGTTGCAACGAGCACAAGTGTTTCTCCTTCAGCCTGAGGCTCCTTGCTGCTCCTGCAGCGGAAATAGTGAATTATAACAATTAACAGCGGCGTAAATCAGAGACCGTGACTGGACGAGGTCACCGAGGGCTCAAGGGCTGCATCGCACCAGTAAATCACCTCAGACAGGAATTCCTTCATCCTCACCACTGAATTGCTGGAGCCTTTCTTGCCACGGTTTTGGCCCAGACCAGCTCAGCTCAGGCTTTAGGAAAGGTTTTAACTGGGCATCGTGTGAGGGACCCCCTTTGTTAGAGGGCAACCTCCACAGGGCATGGCTTGGCTGTGGTTAGTAGAGATACAGTCCATTTTTAATGACTGTTTGCATGGCAATGGCGTTTCTGCAGGAGGAGAACATGCTCTGGTTCCCAGATCACTATTGCAGCCCTCGCTGGCCTCTCTGCTCTTCACGTTTCTCCCTTGCAAGCTGTTAGCTAAGGGTGCTTTAAAGTGCTGCCCCTGGGTCAAGCTGCTGGTCCTTCCAGGTGGTGCCAGCCCCACCTGTGGCTTCCACGTGGTGCCAGCCCCTGTCACTCTGACCTGAGGTACAGCACAGCTCCTGCCCTCAAAGTCAGATGTCTCTGTGGAAGGGGCCACACACAAAGCCCTGAAAACCTTTGCTCCACATCAGGGCCTTCTCTGACCAGATGGAATTGATTTTTCTCTTTCTCTCTTTGGCTTTTAGGGTGGTTTTCTGAGTGCTCTTGTTGGATCTCATTAGATGACAAGAACACTTCCAGATGCCACCCAACACTTTGCAATGGAGGCACAAGCATGGTTGAATATACAGCTCATTTTCTACCTTGTCAAGCTGTGCTATTCCTACCATAAGGGAGCTACATTGTTTTACACCATGATATGAAATGTAAGGACTAAAGCCAAGGTCTAATTTGCATCCTGTTTGACCAGGCTGGGGAAGAAGTGGAAATCTGTGTTGCCTCTCTCTTGATGCGTTAATATTTCCCTTTGTGGGCAGCCTAGACTTGGGCAGCCAATGAATGCCACTTCTCCTCAGAGCACAGGATCCTTCCTAGCTGACTCCTTAGCTGTCCTATCTCTGTGTCATGGCACTACCAACAAGGATCTCCAAGATCATCAAGTTCAACTCCTGGCCCTGCACAGACACCCCAACAATCCCACCCTGTCCCTGAGAGTGCTGTCCAAGCACTCCCTGAGCTCATTCAGCCTTGGGGCTGTGCCCACTGCCCTGGGGAGCCTGTTCAGTGCCCACCACCCTCTGGGGGAGAACCTTCTCCTGAGATCCAACCTAAACCTTCCCAGGATAGGTTGTTTGACCACCACCTATCCTTGTTTCATGGATAGGATGGTGCAGACAGGAATTAGGATCATGGGATTAGAGGAGAAACTCTTACCTGTTCATTGAGTGATAACTGAGCCAGCAGTCAGATCAGTCAGAGTGGGAGAAGGATAAGCCAGGGGAGTTGTGGTTACACAGAATTATCCTCCAAGAGGAAAGACACTCCAATAAATAGCTTTTCAGTCCAGGCTGACTCCATTGCCAGCCCTGGATTCATCAGTCAGAAGAAGGAATCATCAATCTCTTCCTTCCACTTCTCTTAGTCATGAAATCACGGAATCATTCAGGTTGGAAAAGCCCTCCTTAGATCACTGAGTCCAACTATTCCTCCAGCACTGCCAAGCCCATCACCATGTCCCCAAGTGTCATGTGCACTCGTTGATGTCCTTGAGGCACCCAGAATTACTCCAAGACCATCCCCACGATGCTTGGTTCTGGTGTCTGTCTGTGTCCAGAGCCACCACTGCCCTGGTTAGCCCTGGCAGTGAGACCATCCCCACCTCTCTCCACCTGCCTCCAGTTTAGGCCTCAGACCCAAATAACACCACCAAATTCTGCTAAGGTACCTGATCTGAATCCCACCCACGGACAGAGATTCCTTCCATCCCACCACCCTAATCAATCAAAACTCAAAATGTGATGGTGTGGAACAGCTGTTCAACTTTCTACATGTTTCTTCTTTCTTGTCACTTATAAATCAATGACAGTGGGACTTGGGGAAAATGAAAGATTGGAGACCTTCACTTTCCAGCCAGCCAGGCCTAGTGCAGTGTGATATTGTTTCTAAAACAGGGCATGCAGGGAATAAAACAGCTAGCACTGACAAACAGAGCTTTGTGCACCTTTCTGCCAAAAGGAGATTGAGACTCGCAGACCTCCCCATCCCTGTGTTAGCTTGAGCACATACCCAGAGCTCTCCTGCAAATGGGTTTTGTTGTCAGTCTAGGCAAAGCAGCGAGGTTGGAGCACCAGGGAAAGGTGTCCTGCCATCAGAGCCCAGCTGTGGCCTCATGGTGAAGTGCCAAAGGTGCTTCAAGATCTTCATGGTGCACAAGTCACCTGCTGGACAAGTGCCTCCTCCAGCTGTGCTTTCCAAGGAACAGTCCTTGCTTCCCTTAGGAGTCAGTGCACAGGCACCACAGCCCATGGGAGGTGTAGGATCTGCATCCCTATCTCACAGGCATTCCTCAGGTGTCTGGGGCACCAGGGCAAGCTCTTGGCCCGATGGCCTTGCTCCTCAAAGAGTTCTGCCAGCCTGGGAGGGGTCTTCATTTCTGTGAGAGCAAAAGAGCCCTGGGAGGTACCCAAAAGGCTGTTAGGACACAGTAGCTGTGTCTTTACTACTTGTCTCTTAAGATGTAAAAAAGGAAGTGCAGTCCATGGGGGAAAGCTGGGAAATGATCCACTTAACTTCACTGGGGTTTGTGGAGGGTCTGGAAAATTAAAGCCCTTATAAAATAAATGTAGGAATCCCAGAATGGGATATATAGAACCTCACAGAATGGTTCGAGTTGGAAGGACTCTCATTCCTCCCCTTCCTCCCACCCCGGCCATGGACAGGGACACTTCCCATTATCCCAGGTTGCTCCAAGACCTGTCCAAACTTGCCTTGAACACTTCCAGGGATGGAGCATCCATGACTCCTCTGGGCAGCATAGGAGCTGAGTAGCAATGGAGGTCATCCTGCCCTTTCATTCTGCAGCCTCTTTCCTCTTTCAGTGCACCCAGCACTGAGTGGTGAGAAATTAATATTCTCTAATATTCTCCTGCAGGCTTAGCAGAGACACTCTGAGCATCACTGTGGTGGATGCTCTATGGAATCAGAGAGGAAAAAAGGCAACTCCAGCACCCATCACCAAGGTCAAGAAGGGGGAAGAGTTTCCCACTAATTTTTTGTTTTGCTTCTGGAATTTAATTGAGATCAAGGAGGTGACTTCGGGGCCAAGCTGGATGAGTTCAACAGGTGGGGCATTGAAATGCAGGGATCACAAACGGCAGGAGGAAGGGAAACCCAGTAAACAGCTTTCAGATCTCAACCAAGGGCTGCCTCTGAACTACAAAGAGCTGCAAGAAAGTGGTATCAAACACACAGCTCCTGCTCTGACCCCTGCCTGAGGGGAAATGAATCAATGTTGGGAAACCACGGAAAGCAGGATGAGATTACCTACTGTATGAAAGGAGCTGGAAGAGATGGCTTGGGATATTTGTGTATTGAGGCTCTTTCCACGTCCTATTCCTTTATGGTGGTGGGGGGAGTGCTATTGTACCTATTGTGGCAGATCTTTATCGGGCCTGTTTATCACGTTGGGTGCAGGGAATGTCAGCTTGCTGAATGTCAGGTTGTTGACTGTTTTCATAACAGGAAGCTGCCTCCTGTCTTGCTCTGCTAAGGAACTCCCACACGCACATTTTCCAAAACAACCCCCCGAAAAGAAAAAAAAAAAAACCTCTAAACACTCTGCTGTGGTTGGGCAACCACAGGGACTCAAGTTTCTATTGTTCCTTGTAAGGCAAAATCCTGTATAGATAAATACACTTGATACACACACGCCTGTTATTTCTTTTGTGTAAAGATACAGGAAATGGGGCCGTTGTTTTGTCAAGATGAAATATTTCCCAACAAAATCTCCACACTTTCATCAGGGCTTGGGAGCCTGGAGCGCTGCCACCTCTGGGTGCAGGTGGGACGTGGGAGAACAAGAGTGGGTCAGTCATTGCAACACAGAGCATTGCAGGACCCGGCTCTTAAGTGCCTTCATCCCTGGGAGATGGAGTTTGGCATCCAGCTTTTCCCTGAGCACTGCAGGGAGGGGGTGACTCATTCAGATTTCTTGCTGGAAAACTGTTCTGCCTCTCCTCACTTGGGAAAAAAAGTGACCCAAAAGCTTCCTGGCTTCCCTGGATATCAAAATCACAAGGATGGAGTCCATGTGAGGAGCGGGTGAGGGCACCTGGAGTGCTCAGGTGGAGAAGAGGAGACTGAGGGGAGACCTCACTGCAGTTACAACTTCTTCGGGAGGGGCAGAGGAGGGGCAGGCACTGATCTCTGCTCTGTGGGGACCAGGGACAGGACCCAGGGAATGGCTGGAGTTGTGTCAGGGCATGTTTAGGTTGGATATTAGAAAGAGGTTCTTCCCCTGGGGGCTGGTCAGGCACTGAACAGGCTCCTCAGGGCAGTGGGCACAGCCCCAAGACTGTCAGAGCTCCAGGAGTGTTTGGATGATCCTCTCAGGCACATGGTGGGTCTCTTGTGGATGGTCCTGTGCAAGGCCAGCAGCTGGACTTGGTGATCCTCTTGAGTCCCTTCCAACTCAGCATATTCTGTGATTCTGTCAGTCTGGGGGCTGTAAGTCACCCACGTGAGCTGGCTGAGAATGTAAAACAGAGGACAGCCTTGGCAGGGTGGGCACATCTCTGTTGGTCAGTTTGGGCAGAAGGCATTGCAATCTGGATGAAAGGAGGTCCTGAGCAGCTTAGAGCCCTGAACAGAGTCCTACTAGTTGTAAACCCTGAGATTAGCTCAGTTGGTTAAAACTTGGTTGTAATAATGCCAAAGTCATGGGTTCAATCCCCTGTGTGGGCCATTGACTGAAGAGTTGGACTCGATCCTTTGGGGTCCCTTCCAACTTGGAATACCCTGTGAACCCTGTGAAATATCTTGATTCATTGGAGCAATGCTTTAATGAAGCTCCTACACAGGTTCTCTCCAAGTGACACTCTGAATGGTCCAAAGAGAGGTAAATGAACTCTGACCACAACCAGACCCATCCTAAGTTACAGGACACCTTAGTGCAATGCAGAGAGGTTGGTCTGAAGCACCCCTAGGATGAGGAACTTTAACCTGAGCCTTCCCTGATCCATTTGACTGCTTTTATCACTGGACAGAGGTGAGGATAAAGTTTTTCTACAAGACTGAAATAATTCAGAGGAGGGACTTAAACTTTGGACATGGGGGCTTCATTCCCAAAGGGGTTTTTTTTCAGTCACCAAGGTGTGTCACACAAGGTCTGTGTGCCTTCAAAATTTGGTCAGAGCCAAGCACAGCCTGGCTGCTGTTTCTGACTCCAGGGCTCCAGAATTCAGTTCACATGATGTGTATCTTCCCATGAGACCCCACAAGGCTGTTCCTCACAGACATGTGGTCTCTCAGGTTGCTGCCTGGGCTGTAGGATCGTGATAGGATCATGGCACAGGAGAAGACCAAGAGATCTTGAATTAACCAAAGGATTTTTTAAAAGTTCCAATGAAAGGATCTTGTAACCAATACAAAATGCAGATTTCTGTGTCTGCACAGGTCCTTCTTGGTCAGAAGACTCATATTTGTGCCTGGATCAAATCTCCATCTGCTCTGTAGCCCCAAAATTATTAACTCAGGTAATTCTAAGCCATTGCACAAAGCAAAATATACCCACCCAGGTGACCAGGTAACCTCAGGAGGCTGCCAGCCCAGTGTGGATATGTTGGTTGAAAAGGTGGGCAAGTCACTGAAAGGGCTGTCCAGCCCTGGCACAGCTGCCCAGGGCAATGGTGGAGTCCCCACCCCTGGAGGGATTTAAAATCCAGGTAGATGTGGCATTTGGGGACACAGCTCAGTGGTGGCCTTGGCAGTGCTGGGGGTGGTTGGACTCCATGATCTTAGAGGGCTTTTCCAACATAAATGATTCTGGGATTCTAATACTTGTCTCTAATTCAAGGGTCTGTGAGTGACCAGTTGGTCACTCCCCAACAGGGAATCAGTCGATGCTGGTGATTCTCTCTCACTGCTCTTCCATGGAAAAAATGTACATTCTGTATAGGAACAAAGGGTTGCAATTCTTGAAGGAAGAAATTCCCAAATCTGTACTTAGAAGGAGCAGAATTGTTTGAATTTTGAGGGTTTTTTGGAAGAAACCTGAGAGGTCACCTCTATGTCCTTAACTTTATGCCACCCAGGACTGAGGAAACTCATGATCCTGGGAGACAAAGCTGAGCCAGACTCTTCAGAGCTTCAGAAACTCTCTGAGACATTGGGGTGATGGCTGTGGAGACTTCAATCATAGAATTATAGAATGGTTTGGGTTGGAAGGGCTCTTAAAGCTCATCTCATTCCCACCTCCTGCTGTGGGCTGGGACACCTCCAACTATCCCAGGTTGCTCCAAGCCCTGTCCAACCTGGCCTTGGACACTTCCAGGGATGGGGCAGCCACAGCTTCTTTGGGCAAAGAGAAGTTGTGGATGAGCTCCTGAGGAACACAGAGCCAATGTTTGAATTCATATTGCTGGGAGGCAAACACTGGAGATCAGCTGGCCACGCTGTCAAAGTGGCACATGCCTGAATGGAGCAGGGTGAAAAATATCATTCAAAAGAGGTTTCAAGAAGAAGATGGACTAAGTTACAACAATAAGCATTCAAGTAAAATTGATTTACGTTTTGGGGGTAGGGCATGACTTAGAAAGCCCTTCCATCCCATATTTTTATTATTTTATGCTCATGCAAAACCAGAGTTGCCCATGGCAGGGGGATTGGGAGATGAACTTTAAGTCCCTTCCAAACCCAAAACATTTTGTGATTCTGTGGTTCTGTAGCAATGATTCTGTGAGTGTATAAATCAATGATTCTGTGTTTCTATAATTCTACAGTTCAATGATTCTGTGATTCTTTAGTTCAATGATTCTATGATTCAATAATTCAATGATTCTGTGATTCTATAATTCAGTGATTCTATAATTCAATGATTCAATGATTCTTTAATTCAATGATTCTGTGATTCTGTATTTCAATGATTCAATGATTCTGTGATTCTATGATGCTATAATTCTGCAATTCAATTATTCTATGATTCAATGATTCTATGATTTTATAATTCAATGATTCTGTGAGTCTATAATTCTATAATTCAATGATTCTGTGTTTTTATAATTCTACAATTCAATTATTCTATGATTCAATGATTCTGATTCAATAATTCAATGATTCTGTGATCCTATAATTCTCCAATTCAATGATTCAATGATTCTGTGATTCTGGGATTCTACAGTTCAATGATTCTGTGAGTCTATAATTCAATTATTCTGATTCTATAATTCAATGATTCTGTGATTCTATAATTCTACAATTCAATGATTCTGTTTTTCTATGATTCTATAATTCTACAATTCATTGGTTCTATGATTCTATAATTCAGTGATTCTGTGATATATAATTCAATGACTCTATGATTCAATGACTATGATTGTCTAATTCAGTGAGTCTGTGATTCTCTAATTCAATGATTCTATGAGTCAATGATTCTATGATTCAATAATTCTGCAATTCCACGGTTCTATGACGTTGGCTCTGGCTTGGAATCACGGCACTGAAGAGAAACACGATGTACTCATCTCGACCATCAGCAGAGGGCATCCAACCCCCGCGTGTCTCCGAACCCAGCCCGGCGCTGGAACAGCGAATCCCAGCTCGGCCAACCCTTCCTCGGAGCGCGGCCGATGCTTCCCCGTCCATTGTGCGGGGCCGCGGGTTTCCTTCCCCGCTCTCCGTGTGCGGTGCCACGGGGTGGATGCAGATCCGATTGTTCCCCCTCGGCCCCTGCCGACAGGATGCGAGTCCCGGTGCCAGGTGTGGGATTATTTTCCCGCGTGGTGGTACCGTGCATGGGAATTGTTGATAACGCTAACAATGCGCCAGAGGAAAAGTGGGAGAGGAGGAGGACAATTAAGCAGCCTTTGGAAGCCCTGGGGACATGTAAAATACCCTCCCTCTATTCATGTGTCACCAAGTGCACGTTCTTAAGGATGGAAAGGGGCGGGTTGTTACTGGGTGAGTCTGTTTTACAGCCTGAATCCTTTCGGTGAGGCTTGTCTTGCGGTGACATTCACCCCACTGGCTCAGTGGGGTTAATTTTGATTTATCCCAGGAAGTTGTTCAAAAGCATCATCTTCCCAAGGAGTGACTACATATCCCTGCTATGTTTTGGTTGCACTGAAGGCTGAATTAGGCTTGGGGTCTTGGTGAAAAGCAGGTGGGGATGGTGACTGCAACAAAGAGGTGGGGACTTTGGTGAAGAAGAAATTTTGTGAGAAGAAGGGGTCAGGCCCTGGCTCCAGACTCACTTTATGACTTTGAGAAAGTCACTAGTCCTTCTTCACTCCTGAATGACTGTAGAAACAGTCAGAATTTTAAGGTTGAAAGTTTATACAGTAATACAGCATCATAAAGCACCAAAGGGTTTGACACCATCCTGTAGGTCTTTCAAAAGAGTATTAAGAGCTGATTTGTAGAATAAGGGTCTGATGTCCTTCCTCTTGAACTCCTGAGCTCTCCAGGACTCAAGGTGAGACTTTAGCTGAGTTTCCATGCCCACACAGAGCTCTTGCCAAGCTGGCTGTGCCATCAACCCTTCTCACAACACCGAGCTCTTGCATCATCCAAGAGGTCACTGTGTCCCAGCAAGCTGAGGCCCCTCGAGTTCACTGTCATGATGGTACTTTCCTGTTGTCCAGCACACAAATCCCAGCTCAAATCACAGGCACTTGTGATTGGGAACTGTTTTGTCAGCATTTGGCACCATCCCAGCAAAAGAGACACCAATTATTTGTGTCAGCTCCACTCTGAAAGCAGGAGATATATGAAATTTCACCCTGAGTCAATCCATCACAGCTTGCAGTGGGATTTGGGACCTGTCATCCTGAGGGGGTATTGACTGAGAGTGGCTTCTTCCAGGACAGAGAGGTTATGGGGAGCATTATATCATTCCCAACAAGGCATGGCAGATTCAAAGTGAAAAATGAGCCTCAGAGTCTCTCAACTTGAGTAAAGGGCCCAACAAGAGCAACTGAAGTGAATTCAGGCTGCTGCTTTTTTATGTGATGAGTTTTAATAACTGATACATGATTAAATGCCAAATATTTGCTTTAAATTAAGCTGGGACCAGGTCCTATTTCCACCAGGGTATATGGAGACCTCTTGCTTTGCCCAAAGACCATTGGATTTTCCAAATAGTCCTTTTTTCTGACTAGTAGCAGCTGAGTTTTTGTGCTGATATCATGGTCTGCTTGCAGATGGGATGGGAAATGGTGGGCACTCAACCTGGGGGACAGGAATCAAGCTGCGCCTGAGGTTGTTTCAGCAAAGTCACATTGCATCCATGATTCCTCCTTGCAGTTTAATGAAAAGGACAATAAACATATTGAACTATTGTTGGGAGACCCTTATGGCAGGAGGGATTTTTACACAGATGAAAATGAATGGCTCAGCAAGACCACGAGCTCTTGGCTGCATGTGGATTTACTGCAATCCTCTCACTTAGATGTTCTTCTCTGCTGAACCATGCAGAGACATGCCATGGGCCAGAAGGACCTCTGGCCCTGTAACAAAAGGTCCCTTACACAGATGTCATGACTATTTGGTAGAATGTGTCCATTCCTGTTTTGCAGTGGTTGTTGCTTTCAAATTTTTCCCAAAGGATGAAGTTTGCTGTGGGCATCATTAATAGATAATCTCATGTAGACAAATTCATCTTTCTGTTTGTCACTGTCTTCCTGTGGCTCTGCTCATCCCACAGCTCATGCCTGCTCTGTCCTGAGCCTTATTCCTCACAGTTCGGTGTCTTCAGCTCCACTTTTGTGCTGAAGGATCCCCATGGATGAGGGTAGGACACCTGCTGTGGGCCAACATTTTTCCCCTTTCTTCATAACCTCAAACTGGGATAGTGTAGGGTGAGGATTTGCAGATCTCATCCTGCTTGTGCAGGAATGATTAGAACAACTCACATCCTGAGAAGCAAATCTAGAAAACCAGACAAGAGAACAATGGTCTTCCATCCCTGGAAGTGTTTAAGGCCAGATTGGATGAGGCTTGGAGCAACCTGGGATAGAGGAAGGTGTCCCTGCCCATGGCAGGGGTTGGAACAAGATGAACTTTAAGGTTCCTTCCAACCCAAAGCATTCTGTGATTCTGTGATTCTACCTCTGTAAGAAACTTGCCATCATCACCATGATCCAACCCACAGGCACCTCACCTCCTGCCCTCCCCAGCACCCATGTCCCAGCCCACCCAAACCCAAAGCAAGAGAATTAAGGATGTTGGGTGCTGCTCAGCAGTAAGATGCCCCTGCAACTGCCCTTGGTCTTGAATGAGCACCCACATCCTCACTCACACTTTAAGGCCATTGACCAACAAAAGGCCCCAGCCAGGCCTTGAGGAGGGGAAGAATCAGCCCAGGAGGTGTGTCTACAGAGCAGGTAAAAATTGCATTTTCCCACAATTCAGAATATTTGTTCTGATTGTTTCATTATTGTCCTTCACCCAACCAGCAGGAATGGATGCTCTGCTCATGGAGGAGAACAGCAACATAATAAAACAACCTCTGAGGGCTCTGTTTCCTCAGCACCATGGTGAGGAAAACCTGCAAATTTTGAGCCTTCTCCAGCCCAAAGGGCAGGTTCAGCCTAGTGCAGTGGTGATGAGGCTTCTCAGTGTGTGCAGAGAACCAAGGAAGACAGAAAATCTGTTTTTCTCAATGAGACAACTTCAAAAACCACCCCAAAACTCAGTGCCAGTCAGAGCTTTGGGAGGAACACTTCACACTCACCTTCTCTGCATTGACCTTCACCTAGAGCAGGTCTCCCTTGGGTGTGCCAGTGCTGAGTTGCTCTTCTCTGACAGTTCACTCACCCCATTTCTTGCTACCCATCAGGTTTCCTTGTCATTTTGGACTGACTCACTCCTGGGTTATGTCATTCCCAGTGCAATCCCTTTGGCTTTCTCAAGAGAGGATGCACATGGTCTGCAATGTGAGCACAGTCTTTCTACTGGGGAACAGGACACAGGGACCAAGAGGGACCTGGAATCTCAAAGGCCACATCTGGGGACTGTCACACATCTGGGGACTGACTCTTGGCCACAGACAAGTACAAATTCCAAGAGGAAAAGAAGAGCAGGGAAGAGAAGAGAGGAGACAGAGGAGAGGAGATTCGAGGAGAGGAGATTCGAGGAGATTCGAGGAGAGGAGATTCGAGGAGAGGAGATTCGAGGGGAAGAGAAGAGAGGAGAAGAGAGGAGAAGAGAAGAGGAGAGAAGAGGTTCGGAGAGGTTTGGAGAGGAGAGGTTGGAAGAGAAGAGAAGAGAAGAGAAGAGAAGAGAAGAGAAGAGAAGAGAAGAGAAGAGAAGAGAAGAGAAGAGAAGAGAAGAGAAGAGAAGAGAAGAGAAAAGGGATTTCCAAGGGAAAATACTCAGATGTGCTGAGGACACCAATAACTGTGGGGTATCTGCATTTCTGACCTTACATGACCAGTAAGGATGTTGGCTGAATCTAACACACCTTTCCTCAGCCTCAAATGATGGACCTGTGTCCAAATCAAAGCCAGTTTCTCCCAAATGCAGAAAACCAACTAACCACTGAAGTCCCCACTCTGCAACCAGTTAAAGACCACTGTTTTACCAGTTACCTTCATAAACGGACTCTAAAATCAGGCCTTAAGCAGTATTTCTAGTCCAGCTGGCTTTCCCTGGGTTATTCATTAGTTTCAAAGGAAAAGAAGTCCTTAGACCTGTCAAAATGCTGCAGTGACTGTGAGCAGAGCTGCTCCTTCTTGGTGGAAAGGTATATAGGTGATTTTAAGTAAGGAGGGAGTATTTTGCTTTAAGATACCACAGAGTCATTCCTGTGTCAGGAGTGCAGAATTAAATCCTAATTAAAGGCTGTAAAAACACAGTGAATCTGAGAGGCCACGAACAGATACACATTATTTCCCCATTCATAGATCATATGAGCACTGTGGTGACATAATAAATAATCCACCCCAAGTTTTTAAAGGTAAAAACCAGCAAATCATTAATAATGTCTCTGGCACCATACATCAAACTGAAGCCTTCCTCTTACAGCTGATCCCCAGCTATTCCCAGCTGCCTTTTTGCATTGCTCTGTTACATTTCTTCCTCCCTTTGCATTGCTCTTTCTTCCCATCTTTCCTGCTGCCACGTTGCTGTGCTTTGTCCACCTGCATTTATTTCTGCAGTTCACTGACTGCAGGTATGAATAACACACATCACACTATTCCAACACAGCCTCAGGAGGTTTCAAACTTGCCTGGACAAGAAAAGACTGGCAGAAAGGGTTTTTCAGGGTAGGGAGCGGAACTGGGTGATGCTGTGGCATTCTCACTTGTTTCTGGCTCACAGGATGTGTCTACACTGCTGTCTGTGGTGGTGGAGCACTTCACCCCAGGGACACTTTGCTGTCCTGTCACCCTGTCTGTATGCTCTTGTTTTGTTTTTTCCTTTAATCACTTAACCCATTTCACAATCTCATCTGTCTCCCAGGGAGTCCATTTCTGAAGGGCTGGAATCCAATCTGTCATTACTTGCTCATGCTCCATGTAGGTGGGTTCTTCCAAGTTCACCAAAACATGGAGTGGTTTGGGTTGAAAGGAACCTTTGAGCTCATCTTGTTCTAACACCCTGCCATGGGCAGGGACACCTTCCACTAGCCCAGGTTGCTCCAAGCCCCATCCAACCTGGCCTGGAACATCCAGGGCTGGGGCAGCCACAGCTTCTCTGGGCAACCTGTGCCAGGGCCTCCCCACCATCACAGGGAAGAATTTCTTCCTAATATTCCATCTATCCCTGCCTCTTTTTTAAAGCCATTCCCCCTCATCTTGTCCCTCCAAGCCCTTGTGAAAAGTCCCTCTCAGGCTTTCTAGTTGTTTGGCTTCTTGGGATTATCATAATTAATGTATCTCCATATCACTATTATTGAATAACAGGGGTTCTTCCAATGATGCTTCACTCCAGCTGCCTGATTTCTCTTCTGTCCCATGGTGTGAGGTTTTATGTCACCTCTTCTTAGGCATTGGGAGAAGATTGGCCACACAAGTCTCACCCAGGAGAAAGGGACTGCAAACACAGAGACAGGGTGGTCTTTAGCTGGATTCCCCCACCTGGAAGATGCACTATGAGGTGCCAGATCCAAATGAATCACCTTTTTCCTGGAGAAGGCAAGAGTAACAGGGAACCCATCCCAGTGGCCAAACTTCATAACTTATGCTTGGGGTTTTTTTCCCCCCTAAATCTGGGAGTTACTGCAGCTATTAAACCATTCCTAGAACAACTCTGTGTCAGTGCTCTGGGCTTCACTACACAGCAAAGGTAAAATTTCTAACTGTGTGAGTACCTGTCCAGAGAAGTTGTGGCTGCCCCATCCCTGGAAGTGTCCAAGGCCAGGCTGGATGGGTCTTGGAGCAACCTGGGATAGTGGAAGATATCCCTGCCCATAGCAGGGGGTTGGAATGAAATGATCTTTCAGGTCCATTCCAACTCAAACCCTCCCATGATTGTATGACTTAGCTTAGGGCAGGATTCACCTCACCTTGCTTTACTTTTAGCTCCACTTTGTGGGCATCTGAAGTCAACACACCTGCAGACGCCCCCACATGAACTGCCTGTTAAAACACCTGGTACGGACAGCAAGGAGTGGTGACTCAGTCAGTTGCCCTCAGACAGGTCTCTGTGGCCTCTTGAGATCTCTCTGGTACCTGAGCTCCCTACATGCAGCTGGAAAACCAATCCAGCCAATGGGGTTTAGACCAATACCCAGGAGAGTCTTGCTCATAACAAAACAGCTGCACTTTGTACGTGTGGCACCAAGTTAAGCCAAACACATTCATCTCTGAGACATGGCCTTGCAGCCTTTGGGGCTGAGGAGAGTCTACAGTGGAAGGGACATGGGAGGGCTGAACACATTCCTGGATGGTTCCAAGGCAGTGATGGAATGCTGCCACAAGTGTCAAAGGAGCTGGACTGCAGGCATTTGTATAGTCCTGAGCTGACACATGTCCTTACTGCTGGTAAGGAGGAGGAGGATTGTTTGGCTCTTTCCTTGCTGAGTCCATGTGATGATGGGTGACTCCATCAAAGGGACACTGTGGGTCTCCAACAACACATGACTAAGTTTCAGTTCATCACCAATCAACCTTACATGTAGCATTCCTCATATTAGGAGGAAATTTATTGCCTTTCAGATGAGATTTCAGTTGCCTTTGTGGTGGCCTCTCTCTCCACCTCTTCAGTGTTTCATTGTTACGGGAAAGCCATAGAATCATAGAATATCCTGAGCTGGAAGGGACCCACAAGGATCATCCAGTCCAACCCCTGTCCCTGCACAGACACCCCAACAATCCCACCCTGTCCCTCCGAGCGTTGTCCAAACACTCCTGGAGTTCTGGCAGCGTTGGGGCCATGCCCACTGCCCTGGGGAGCCTGTTCAGTGCCCACCATCCTCTGGGGGAAGAACCTTTTCCTGACATCCAACCGAACCCTCCCCTGGTACAGTTTCCTGCTGTTCCCTAAAGTTCTTTGTCTGGTGACCAGAGAGTAGTGCCTAGTTCTGCTAAGGAAGTTGTGCCTAGTTCTGCTAAAGAAGCTGCTGCTTCACCAGGGATGAAGACAGTTACTGAGTCTGACTTCAAAAACTGGTATTTGGTTTTATTGAGCTTAGCAAGGCTTTGTGCTGCCCATGCTCTTGGGGTTTCACAGAGCTGCAAACCTTTAGAGTAGTGAATTTCCCAAAGGAAAACTTTGCAGTCATCTACCCCCAGATGCACCAGATGCTCTTTTATTGCCATCAGTCCAGCCCTTACAGCATTTCTGGACGTGTTTGGAGCTGCCTAAGTCTCCACAGTGCTGATCAGTGAGGAGCTTACTCACCTCTAAACCCTGTCTGGATTCACCTGCTGAGCATGTCCTTACCTGCTTATATTTGGGATTGATCCACAGGGTGTAGCAGGAGATACCAACCTGTTCCTTGCACACATTTTAGCAGCAGTCAGAAGAAACCTTTTGCCTGTTGGGATGTTAGACCCTTTCTCCTCATTTCCAGGATGCCCTTGTTAAAATAACTCCATGTGGAGCTTGAATCTCCATTTCCCATGTTGTAACAAAGGGCACTAATCCATAGATGCTCTGCACTGGATCTCATTTATTGAGCTATCCAGTGGTGAATGGCAATGATTGGATAGTTCAGCAGTAAGGGCCTTGCCCTGGAAGACCAAGTTCTTCCCATTGATATGTCAAACAAAACAGCTTCCAGTTGGGATATTTTCAGATTACTCAGAAGTTTAGTTCCCTACTAATACCCCTGACTGGAAGACACTGGTGGGACTTGAGAAAAGATTTCTCTGTGTGGCACAACCTGCTCTGAGAACACTGACCAGATCAGTGGATTGGATATTAGGAAGAAATTCTTCCCTGGGAGGGTGACAAGGCCCTGGCACAAGTTGCCAGGGCAGCTGCAGCTGCCCCATCCCTGGAAATGTCCAAGGCCAGATTGGATGGGGCTTGGAGAAACCTGGGATAGTGGAAGTTGACCCTGCCCTGGAGGAGCTTGCAAGGCTCTTCCAACCCAAACCATTCTATGATTCCACGATGATCAAGGTAAATGAGCACAATGACTGGAGAAATACCAGCCTGTGTTTCTCAGTGTGACCAGGGCTTGGGTGGCTGTACGTGACCAGTATCAGAGGGACAGGTACCTGCAGAGTCATCCAGGCAGCTGCAAGTGCTAAGGAAGAGCTGTGGTTTAAGCACAGTGTCCAAATGTCTGTGGCTGGAGAAGCAGTGTGGTTATTTCAGAGTTCCCCTGTGAGTTTGCACAAGCCCTGCTAGAACAGAGTGGGCCTTTCTGTCTCTCTGGATCATCTACATACAACAATAAGACTCTATTATCAGCCCCAGGTCATGGAGTTGTCTCAAAGTTCTCAGGGGTCAGGAAACACTAAAATGTCTTCCCATCTTAACATCAACTGCAGATATAGTTAGTATAGACCTGAATTCTAGTTCTTGATTATTAATGACACTAATCCAAATCCATCCCTTTCATTCTCCACAAGCTGGTCTGCTCCAACATGGCAAAAACCAAGAGCAGAATTGTTTGAACGACTCCTGATTTGGCAAAGAGTCTCTAAGATAACCGTACGTGCTTATGTATCCAGAACCCTGTTTGGGGATGGATCCTTTGCTCCTTCCCTTTCCTCAGTGCTTTTTGGACATGGGATCTCCCAGCTTCCCTTGGTGTCCTCCTTGTCACCCAGGCAGAGATTAGCCCTGAGCCCGAGAGGGTTGTTGGGTTCCTGTCATCTTGCTGGGAAAAGGTCAGTGTCTGGCAGGATCACCAGACAGGAAGAGAGAGGGATGAGCAACAGGAAAGTGAGGGAAAGGAGGAGAGCTCAGCTTTTTCCCATCTCCCGTCCCTCCTCTCCAGCAGCAGCACTCCCACACGTGGTGTGGATCTGGGGTGCGACCAGAGATGCACAATCCTCTTTCCTTGCTCAGGGGATGTCACAGGAAGGTAAAACCTGATGAGATTAGATGTAGTACCTTGCTGCCACTGGCTGACAGCTCCAAAAGACTTCTGATGTAACCAAATCCTTGCAGTTCAGCATGGGCAATGGCCGTGGGAGATGATAAAAATCTCAGAGTGGGTGGATTTTCCTCCCCATGTTCTCCTTCCCTCCCAGCACATGTTGCTGTTGTGGATTGATTTTGCCAGGGATCACTGTCCTCACCAGCTTGGACTCATCCCTGAAGTTCTCATATTTTTAAGTGTATCATTAGGGATGTAGCTCTGAAAACCAAGTTATTCCATGAACAACTCCCAAAATTTTACTCCTTTGCTGTGGATTTGTCTTCTTGGGATGGGATTTTCAGGTGTGCCTGTGGTACCAGGCCTGAATGAAGCATTCCTCACCTCTGGAACAAGCACTGTGGCTCTGTCCTCAGGGTACTGATTACTATCCTATTCCCTGTCCAGCAGGGTCAGAACTATGTGAACTTTAAGGTCTCTTCCAACCCAAAACGTTGTATGATCCTGTGATTCCAGTTTTACTCTCCAGGTTTCTTGGGAAGACAAAAGACATACAGCATGTTAGGACTGATGGGTGTTTGCCTTCAAGGTTTGGGAGAAGGTGGGAGACTGGAGAAGACGTCAAGGTTTCTGCCATAAAATATAATCTGTGTTATCAAAAACACAGGGAGACTTTTATTAAAAGGAAAACCCTCATTCTTCAAATCACTGTAGATTTTAATGTGGAAACTCTGTTCTCCATCAACTAACTGGGTTTAGCAGCCCAAACCAACCACACATGGCTAAAGTCACCCCAAAGAAGAGGGGAAGCCTTAACACTCCCCAGCCCACACCTCGAGTGGTCCTTGGGGTCAGTGAGGATCATGTAGGTCACAAGGTGAGACAGCAGACAAGGGTGGGTGTCCTTCCTCAAGACAACCTGCTGCATTAACCTCTTGCCCAGAGAAGTTATGGACAGTTCCATCCGTGGAAGAGTCCAAGGACAGGCTGGACTGGATTTGGAGCAACCTGGTCTAGTGGAAGGTGCCCCTGCCTGTGGCAGGGAAGTAGAACACGATGAGCTTTAAAGTTCCTTCCAGCCCAAACCATTTTGGCATTCTGAGATTTCCTGCAGGGATTGCAGGGCTGGGCTGTGTCTGCCCTCACTGTTTGGTGAATTATGTGTGTGATGCAAGGAGGCACAGCAAGGGAGAGACTGCAGGACGGACAGACAGACAAGTGAGAGTCAGACCTGGCTGCATTCCTTGCCTGCTCCTGACTAATAAGGGCAAGTCCTGCTGCTCAGTGAGAGTCTCGAGCTGGGGTTGCTTCCTTTTAGCTCAGTAAAGCTCCTGCTCTGGCTGACTTGAGAAGAAATTAATGCTTGATAAATACAGAAATTTATCAACCAGCAAATTATTCTTCAAATATTTTCATTTAGAAAAAAGAGATTTTTGCTCATTCCAGAGATTTACCCATGTCATTCATGAAACTTAACACGGAATTACCTCTGAGCAGTTGAGGTTGCTGGGATGGACAGGAGAGGCATTGCTTCAGGACAGGAGTGCAGTGGGAAGGGTGATGTTTGTCGGGTCTGAGTCCTCCAGCCTTCTCTGTGCCTCAGCACAAGGGATCAGGAGCGCCAGAACACGAGCCAAAGTGGCCATTGCCCCAAGGCAGTGCCGCCCCCGGGGCCGTGGAGAGCTCCCGGAGAGGAGGAGGATTTCTGTGCTCTAACCGGCTAATTAGGCACCACAGGGAAGCGCTTCCATCCGCTTAGGAAGCGCTGGCCTGACCTTGCTCCTACGCCCACTCCCTCTCTGTCACAGGACTGAAAGAGCCTCGCTCAGCTCTTTTAAAACTGGAAAATGAGCCTGAGCACCCTCCTTTATGCAAGAGCCGAAAGGTTAATACATGTCACGTCTGTCGGCCAGGACTCTGCAATAGGCAAAGCCCTTTTTACTGAGGGGGGAAAAGAAAACCACAAGCCTGCCACGACCTGCCCTTTTAACCCTCACAGTCCAACCCCACTTTCACAGCACAGAGCTTAGAATAAACATATCCTTTTCCCGAGCACCGCTGGGTCCTCTCAGCTGCAGCAAACTGCAAGTCCCTGCCAGCGGTGCAGGTTGCTCTTAGGTAGGGCTTTTCCTGTGGCTTGCAGGGATAAGCAAGCATCAAGCTCCTGAAATTAGAAAGGTCAGCAGGGATGCTTCCTGTTGGAGCTGCACAAACCCTGGTGCTCGGATCAGAGGGCAGGGAGTTAAAATTAGAAGCAGCTACAAGGTCACCGAGATCGCTCCTTGAGCCTGATGAGGTGATGGGGTCTGTGGCTTGGGGGCATGAGAAAATAAACATCTCCAGCATTAATATGTTCTGAAGAATCACAGAAAACAGCACTTCTTCTTTTCTTGGACACAAGGTTTGAGATATCAGGAATTCTTCCCTAAATAATCACTCTTTTTTCCCCTGTGTCTGAACATGGGTGTCCACACTGAAATAATGACTGCAATAATTAGGGAATCCCCGGCTGAGTGACTTCCTAGAAAGGCCATCATGGATGGACAGAGCTCAGATGATGTCTTGGTGCTTGGCACTTTTCTGGGCTATAAAAGGCTGAATAACTCACCAGTAAGAGGACCAAAATCTGACCCCCCTCTCTGCAACTCTGTCCCTGGGAAAATTTTTCACCAAAAGGAGGACAGCAGGAGATCCCATAGCCCAAACATCCTGTGTTTCTTTCAGACCTTCTTAGACACCCTTTCCCAGTTCTTTGTCTTCCAGGTATTCAAGGTATCCAACCCAGAGGAGGTGAAATTGCAGGGACTGGAATTCCTGATCTTGTGCAACTACTCTTGTGTATTCCTTATCCCATCTCCTCACCACAGCCCACTCCTCCTGCATCCATGAGGATGTGCCTCTCTGGGGGAGCAACAGGACTGAAGAATTTACCCCCAAGGTCTGTCTTGCTGCAGGCAAGCAGTGTTGCACTTTTGGAGCAAAACCTTACAACTCTCAAATGCCTGGAGCTTGATGTGTTCACAGATTTGAGTGTTTCCATCCCTTAGGATAAGGAGGAACTCTAATTCCTGCCACTTGCCAAGGAGCCACCAAGCCCTGCACTGCGGGTTCTCCACCTTCCAATTCAAGAAAAGAGGGAGCTTGCGGGGCACATCCACAGCCAGCTTGGAAGCCTTCCCTGCCCTCCAGAACAAAACCTACTGGAGGAGCCTGAGGTTCAGAAATAACCACAAACCACCCTTTCCTGCCAGGCAACTGAGATTTCAAGCTAAATATGGCACTATGTCAGCAATGAAAGGGGGATTACTGCTCTCCATTAGTGAGGAGAGGGTCTGCTCACACATGTCTGTGAAGACCTCAGCTTTAGAAAACCCATTTCCTTTATTTGTGCTTTTTGTACTTTAATTTTCACCCTGCTCCTCCTCATCTTTCACTAAATATTTTCCATTTTGAAAACAAACAAGCAAACAAGAAGCAATTTGTCTGGCTGGTAAAAAAAAAACCAAAACAACAAAACAACAAACCACAAACCACCACCCAAAAGCTGAGCAGAGGTGCCCAGGAAAACCCATTGCACAGCTGTGCAAGTCTCACATTGCCTCTCCCTCCTCCTCCTCCTCCTCCTTCTCCTCCTCCTCCTCCTGACAGACAGTGGCTGTAATCCCCTCCAGGTGGTGACAGGCGTTATCTTCCAGCCAGTCCAAACGTGACAGCCCCAGAGCTGGTGGGAACACGTGTTCCCTGTGCTGGGAGAGGGAAGCTGCAAGACCCAACAGGCACGTGAGTCAGAGCAGCCAAGGGGAAATGCAAAGCCAGGAAGGGAGAGATGTGACTGCCAGGGATCCTTTTCAGCTGTGTGCTGCCTTCGTGGAGGCTCTGGGAGAGACTGGTGGAGGAAGGAAACACCTGCTTCAGCAACATCTGTCTCTGGAACCACAGTGTGACTCTCCCCAACTCCTCTGAGTGGGGGTTTTGGTGAGCAGGCTGTGCTGGTGCCAGCCCCACACTGCCCTAGGTAGGATGGGCACACATGTGGCACTGGAACAGGCTGCCCAGGGCAGAGGTCACGGCATCAAGGCTAACAGAGCTCAAGAAGCTCTTGGATGATCCTCTCAGGCACATGGTGGGACTCTTGGGGATGGTGCTGTGCAAAGCCAGGAGTTGGACTCAGTGAGCCTCGTGAGTCCCTTCCAACTCAGCACATTCTGTGATTCTGTGAGTCACTGCCCAAACACGATGGTGACAAACACAGACATGAGAGGGACAGGTCTCCTGGGCAGGGACTCTGGTGATTTCAGTTTTCATGGTTGGACAGTTGTATTCTTGTGCTCTTACTGGTTTCTTTTTCTTGCTGGTGCTGTGAGTGAGGAACTGAATGACTCGACACGAATAAGGTGTGATGTTGACTATGTACAAGCAGCTTTAAAAGGATCAAAGTCAACATCTGGAGGAGAAATCCTGGGAAATGTTTGCCCTGTCATTAACCCTTTGAGTTCCAGCAGTGGCCTTGAGCAGAGGAGGGTGAGCACAGAATCACAGACTGGTTGGGGCTGGAAGGGACCTTAAGGAACCATCTTGTTCCAACCCCCTGCCATGGGCAGGGACACCTTCCACTAGCCCAGGTTGCTCCAAGCCCTGTCCAACCTGACCCTGAACACTTCCAGGGATGGGGCAGCCACAGCTTCTCTGGGCAACCTGTGCCAGGGCCTGCCCACCCTCAGAGGGATGAATTTCTTCCCAATATCCAAGCTAAACCTACTCTTTTAGTGTAAAGCCATTGCCTCTTGGGACTTTGGAGCCAAAAATAATTTTCAAAACTTCCATGGGATGGTTGGGTTGAGCTATTGCCTGACAGCCTCCAAGTAACCAACATAAGATGCTTTTGAGCAGCTGTGCTGGGAGCAACTTTTCCCACATGAGACATTTTGGAACAGGCTGCCAAGGGAGGTGGTGGAGTCCCCATCCCTGGAGGTGGTCAAGGAATGACTGGACATGGCACTCAGTGCTCTGGGCTGGGTGACAAGGTGGGAAAGGTTGGACTCAATGATCTTGAAGGTCTTTTCTAACCTAAAGGATTCTGTGATTCTGGGATCTTGATCTGAGCATTGTCTTGTGTGCTCAGCAGGGAGAAACATTCCTGCTGACAGGGCAGTTCCTCTCCTCCTGACACACTTGCCTCTCTCTATCCACACTGGCTCTGATGGGAGTCTGGATGGTGGGATCAGAGGGAGACATTTGACCAGGAATGTTTAAAGTTAAGTCAATGTGCATCACTCCCAGTGTGTGTCCTGTGCCAAGATCAGACCTGTAACTACCAGGCTCAGTTCTTTCTGAATCCTGCAAGAATTGATGTGGCAGAAAGCAGATATTTCACTTTGCTCCTTATGGAACAAAAATGGTTCTACACATGATGTAGGACATGGTTTAGTGGGGGGCCTTGGCTGTGTCAGTGGTTGGACATGATGGTTAAAACTTGGTTGTAATAATACCAAGGTCATGGGTTCAATCCCCTTTGTGGGCCATTGACTTGAGAGTTGGACTTGATGATCCTTGTTAGTCCCTTCCAACTCAGAGTAGTCTGTGATTCTGTGACTGTGAAGTACTAAATAACAGGCCTCTTCTGGCAGCAAACACCTTTTCCCTGGCATTAGGAATGCCACAACCTTCACCCACTGTCCCTAGGCTGAGTTTGGAACCAGCCACCCAGTGGCACCTTCCCACCTTAAAAGCTGCAGAGTAGTCCCACCTTAAATTCAAACATTTGATGCAAGTACCTGGGTTAGGATGTTACAGCCCATGGACTTCACCCCTCCAAATGAAGGTCTTGTATCACACTCTGAATAACTGCTGGGAGATCCTGCCTTTCCACATTGCCTGGAGAACCCAGGAAAAAATCACCTGGCACACATTTCTCGAGTTAGTGGCATGAATCCAGTCCAGCATAACTTTCTCCTTGGTGCCTTAATTATAAATCAATGGATGTAGCTGTGGTTTTGACATTTCTCATGCTGGACACCTTAAAAAGTAGTTTTGAATTCGTGTGTGGAAACTTTGGAAATGTTTAATACAGAGTCTGAATAATGATATCACGTGGCACCACCACAGAAAGGGAAAATTGCCTTTTAGCAGCTCTGTCTCTTCCTGACCTGGACAGTAAATCCCAGAGGGATCACTGATGCTGTGTAAGGGCTGTCTTCAACCACCAGCATAAACCTGGAAAAGGAGGATTCAGGAGGACTATCGAGTCCTGTGTGAACAGTGGGTGCTGGAAAGAATTTGCAATGAAATTTGACTCATGCAGGCGATGCTCATTGGTGTGCAAAGCCCAGCATTGAGCTCATGCACACCAATTTCTGCTTGAATCTTCAAACAGCCCTTAAAGGTGGTATTTAATGGCACAGAAAGGATAGGACTGGCCTGTGGAGCAGGTGTGATGTTTATCATATACTCAAGAAGTGGGAATTAACCTTTTAGTGCAATGCTGAGATACCAGAAAAAAGTTGCAGCATTTCTGTGTGGGAGTAAGTTTTCATCTTCCTTTTGTGCTGGCTTTGGCTGGGGTAGAGTGAACTTTCTTTATAGTGGCTGATGTGGGGCTGTGTCCTGGATTTGGGCTGGGAACACTGTGGATAACACAGGGATGTTTTCCTTGCTGCTGAGAAGGGCCTGCACAGAGTCTGGGCCTCTCCTGCTCCTCACTCCACCCCATAAGAGAGTGGCTGGGGTTGCCCAAGGAATTGGGAGGGGACAGAGCTGGGCCAGCTGATCCCAACTGTCCACAGGGATATTCTAGTCCATATGTCATCATGCTCAGCATATAAATCTGGGGGAAGAAGAAGGAAGGAGGAAACATTTGGAATGATGCTCTTTGTCGTTCCGTGTGTTGGGGCCCTGGAGGTGGCAGCACAAGGGAAGTGGTGAATTAATTCCTTGTTTTGCTTTGCTTGTGTGTGTGGCTTTTGCTTTACCTGTGAAACTCTTTCTCTCCTGAGTTCTCTCACTTTCCCCATTCCCTGCCCCATCCCACCATGGAGGGGGTGAGGGAATGGGGGAGTGGCTGTTTAGGGCTGAGTTTCCAGCTGGGGTTAAACCACAATAAATGTACTCTGAAGCCAAATGAGTTTCAACATTTAGTTTTAAGCTGCTACTTCAGTTTCCTGAGGTAGGATTTGTTCACACAATTTTAGGAGTGGGTTCAGTTTATTTTACATCCATGACTAACCCAGCTGAAGATGCCCTGGAGCATCACTGACATTTATAAGGTGGTTTTGATGACTCTGAACCTACAGAAGATCCTCCCCTTTTTAGACCAACATGGGGCTGTGATATTGGATTCTCTGGGCCATCTCTGCTGGCACTAAACTTTGATGTTGAAACTACAGAGACTCTCAGCTGTCTGAAAGCATCTTTAGATATGGAAATGTCCACAGAATAAAACATGGAACTAACAGGTGAGGGGCAAGATAGCAGACTTGGAGACAGTCATGGTTCCAATAAGTTGCATCTAGAAAGAGGCAGAGGTGCAGTTCTATTTCAGATGTCCTCGGAAACCAAAGACATCCGCATGAAAAGGCTTCAGAAAGAACTTAAAGCCCCTTCCAGTGACTCAAGGGGCTCCAGGAGAGTTGGAGAGGGAGTTGGGACAAAGGATGGAGGGACAGACTCGATGATCCTTGTGGGTCCCTTCTAACTCAGAATAGTCTGTGATTCTGTGACAGGACAAGGGGAAATGGCTTCCCACTGCCAGAGGACAGGGATAGATGGAATATTGGGAAGGAATTGTTGGCTGTGAGCGTGGGGAGAGACTGGCACAGGTTGCCCAGAGAAGCTGTGGCTGCCCCATCCCTGGAAGTGTCCAAGGCCAGATTGGATGGGGCTTGGAGCAACTTGGGCTGGTGGAAGGTGTCCCTGTCCATGACAAGGGAGTTGGAACTGGATGATTTTTAAGGTCCTTCCCAACCCCAACCATTCTATGATTCCATGAGGCTCACAGATAGGGCTGCCCTTCTCTTGAGGAAGACCCAGATCTTTACTTCTCTTTCTTGAGGGTGGTGTGGTTGTCTTGGACTCTCTGGAGGATCTCAGCCTTTGTGAGATCAGCTCAGCTGAGATCCAACCCTCCACTGACTACTCCACAAAGAACCTTATATGTCAGATGCTTAAAATTAAGTCTGAACCTCTGCAGTATGAACCTAAAATTAAGTCTGAACCCAGTTCTTAATCTGAGCGAAATAAAATCTGATCTGTGGAATTGCTTGGATATGAGCTAAGAAATTGAGTCTGGAAAATGAAAACAATATTCATAATTTGATTTGGAACACTGATTATTTCAAGATGTCTGCATACATCGTCACAAACCTGACACGCCACTACACACACACTTTTTCACCATACAATTTAAGGCATTTTGTTTTCACCCTCCCTGTTTTACACTCCCTGTAAATTATTGATAAAATAAACTGTTTCCCTAGAGGTTTACACATGTATGCAGCTGAGGTATGGTCAGACTTCTCCTGCCATTAGCTGGGCATTTCTTCAGAGATGTATATTTTGCCCCAGGGGAAGGAAAAAAAGATACAATCTGGTAACAACCCCATTTCTAAATGAAGTTTTCAGTTCTATCGCGGTTTGTAAAGTCCAGTCTCTCCAAGAAATGCTTAAGCCTCTTCCAGCTGTTTGCTGCAGCACAAATGCCCAAACTTTTTCCCATGTTAAAGGTAAAATTAATTTCAATTTTGCTGGTTGTCCTCAAGGGCGAGGCACTGAACAGGCACTCAGCAATAGGACAAGGGGGCACGGGGAGCTCAAGCTCTGCCAGGGGAAATTGAAGTTGGAGAGCAGAAAAAACTTCTTTGCAGAGAGAGTGCTCAGGGATTGGAATGGGCTGCCCAGAGAGGGGGTGGATTCCCCATCCCTGGAGGATTTTAAGGTGAGCTTGGCCGTGGCACTGAGTGCCATGATCTGGTAAAGGGGCTGGAGTTGGACCAAGGGTTGGACTTGGTGATCTTGGAGGTCTTTTCCAACCCAACTGATTCTATGATTCTATGAACTGCAAATCCCATCAGCTTCAAAGCAGGGCCTGGTGCAAAACTGTCTGAGCGATCCCAGATGGTTGTAAAGTGCTTAGATACCATCATTGGCATAGAAAGGATATCCCAAGGGACAGAATCTATTTCTAGTTTGTTCAATTATTACATTCAACCACTTCTCAGACACCTGACAGGTGAATTAACTCATCTTTTTTTATCTACCACTACAGTGATGAGCATAGTGCAAAGACAGGGGGGTCTGGAAGAGGAGATCTACTGGAATGACTCTCAGTGCCTTCCAACGAAGTAAGGAATGAGCTCAACCTCTGCTAAAGGAAAAACTGGGGCCAAACTTTGCTATCTCAGACCATTTCTCTGAGTGCAGGAAAAGTGGGGCAGGCCAATGTGGGGGAGGGAGGAGGATGAAAATACATCTCTGTGGGCTCTGACCAGACTTTGGCAACGACTCCCGATTGTGCCCTGGTTCTGTGGATTGGCAACCTTCCCAGGAAAACGGTGTGCAACAAATGAAAGGCATCCTGAAGTCACCCAGAGATGGTGCCCAGCAGAGCCACAGGTCAGTCCAGCAGCAAACAGCACAGCTTCAAGAGTGGGAACAAGAAGGTATCACAAACAAAACCGCCTTCCCTTTCCCCAAACCACTCATCTATGGAAACCACGAAAGGATTGGGAGTTCACCAGCCCTCCAGAAATGAGGGCAGGCAGTTGCAACGCCACTCGCAGGATTCAAGAGCAAGTTTACCACATTTAACTCAGAAGAAAAGCCAGGAAGGATGGCTCAGCTCACTGGAGATACTGGAATATGTAATGAAAATATACTTTAAAAAAAGAAAGAAAGGAAGAAAGAAAGAAGGAAAGAAAGGAAAAAAAACACCCAACAGTTTGTAATAAGCAGTTCTAGAAGTCCAGGTCATCCTGGTCAATCTCATCAGAGTTTTCCTTCTTTTTAGAAGCCTGGACTTCTTCAGCATGTTCAGCCTCTTTTGGATCTGCACCTTCAGCATCTGCCTGGTCCTCATCTCCCACAGGATCAGTGCATGAAGATTCCTTGTCCTCTTCTTCTTCCTCGCTCTCAGGATACATTTGTGAGGGTTTGGAGCTCTCATCACTTCGAACCTCTCCATTGGGGGGGTCACTTGCAGGGTTGTTGTCATCTTTGCATTCCTCTTCACCTTCTCCTTCATCTTCATCTTCAGACCCCTTCTGGGATTGCTGTGAGAAGTTTCCTACAGAAGAATAACAAGAAAAGGCGGTGGAGTTTTTCAGGGTCTCCATCTTTTTGCTGTTTTTCTTGCCTTTGGCCCTTGAGACTTTCTGAGAAACTTTGTTGGTTTTGTGTGTTTCTTGTGCCTTGTCAGGGTCGTCATTGGCAGGTTCCTCATCATGGTTCTCACATCCTTCACCATTTCGCTCCTCAGCCTCACCTTCTGACTCTGGTTTTGCATCTTCTACTGCCTCAGCTTCATCCTGCTCAGCTTCTTCATTTCCTTCTGCATCATTTTCTTTGGGATTGTTGTCAGTTCCAGAGCCTTCAGCATCTCCTCTGCCTTCGGATGTCTCTGCCTCATCATCTGCCACAACGTCCTCATCCTGTGGCTCCTCTGTTTCTTCTTCAGCTTCATTTTCGGCTTCATCTTCGCCTTTGGACTTCTCTTCTGCTTCCTGCTCTTCATTTTCAGCTTCTTCTTCTTGTTCTTCCTCATTTGTTTCCTCCTCCTCTTCCTTTGTTTCTTCCTCCTCTTTTTCTCCCTCTTCTTCCTCTTTTGCTTCTTCCTCTTCCACCTCCTGTTCCTCTTGTTTGGCTTCATCCTCATCTTCTTTTGCTTCCTCATCCTCCTTTGTTACTTCTTCCTCTTCCTCATTCTCTTCCTCCTCCTCTTCCTCCTCCTTCTCTTCTTTTGTTTCCTCCTCTTTTTCTTCTTCCTCTTCCTCCTTCCCTTCCTCTTCCTCCTCCTCCTTAGTTTCTTCCTCTTCCCCCTCCTCCTCTTTAGTTTCTTCCACTTGCTCTTCCCCTTCCTTCTCCTCCTCTTCCTCTTTTGCTTCACCCTCTTCCTCTTTCTCTTCTTCCTTCTCCTTAGTTTCGTCCTCTTCTTCCTCTGCTTCTTCCTCTTCTTCTTTTCCTTCTTCCTCCTCATCTTTGGCTTCTTCTTTGTCTTTAGTTTCATCCTCTTCCTCCTTCTCTTCCTCCTCCTCCTCCTCTTTAGTTTCTTCTGCTTCCTCTTTCCCTTCCTCCTCCTCCTCCTGTTCTTCTTTGGCTTCTCCCT
>VWZD01000896.1:0-19979 GCA_013396695.1 Sakesphorus luctuosus | reverse complement strand
TTTGCTTCTTCCTCTTCTTTTGTTTCTTCCTCCTCCTCCTTCACTTCTTCCTCCTCCTCCTTTGCTTCTTCCTCTTCTTTTGTTTCTTCCTCCTCCTCCTTCACTTCTTCTTCATCCTCCTTTGCTTCTTCCTCTTCTTTTGTTTCTTCCTCCTCCTCCTTCACTTCTTCTTCATCCTCTTTTGCTTCTTCCTCCTCCTCCTTTCCTTCTTCTTCCTCCTCNCTCTTTTGCTTCTTCCTCCTCTTCCTGTTCCTCTTTTCCTTCTTCCTCTTCCTCATTCCCTTCTTCTTCCTCCTCTTTTGCTTCTTCCTCTTCTTTTGTTTCTTCCTCCTCCTCCTTCACTTCTTCTTCATCCTCCTTTGCTTCTTCCTCTTCTTTTGTTTCTTCCTCCTCCTCCTTCACTTCTTCTTCATCCTCTTTTGCTTCTTCCTCCTCCTCCTTTCCTTCTTCTTCCTCCTCTTTCGCTTCTTCCTCCTCCTCCTTTACTTCTTCTTCATCCTCTTTGGCTTCTTCCTCTTCTTCTTTCCCTTCTTCTTCCTGCTCTTTTGCTTCTTCTTCTTCCTCCTTCACCTCTTCCTCCTCTTTTGCTTCCTCCTCTTCCTCTCCTTTTGTTTCTTCCCCTGCTTCTTCTGCTTCATCTTCTTTGGTTTCTTCATTTTCCACCTCATCCTCCCCATCATCTTTTTGACTTTCTGCTATTTTAGGTTCTTCTCCATCTCCATTTAATTCGTTCAATTCTGGCTCTTTTCCTTCATTGTCCTCCACTTCTTCTTCACCTGTCTGGGGTTCGCCTTTGGTGTCCTGGGCTGTTTCTGCAACAATGGCCTCCTCGATATCATCTTTCTTCAGCCTCAGGATTTGCTGCAAATCAAATGCTTTCATGACTGGGGCATTGGTGGCCACCACAGTGGGTCTCATGGGCTTGGAGGCCAGTTTTTTCCTCACGCAGGAGTCACATGGACAGTACTCCTCCTCGCTGGATTGCTTACTCACACTGGCCTCAAGGGCTGCACTGAGGGCAAAGTCTTTATCTACATCGAAGGACAAGTCTGATGTGTCCTCCAGCCTGGACTGGTGGCCGTTTTTGTCCCCAAAGAGTGACTTTTTATGCATAGTTTGCAACCTCCACCTCCTCTGCTCCGTCTGGAGTTTGGACTCATGTGTGGGTGGCTGGTCTGGAGGTCTTGGCACCCTCGTCCCAGCCCTGCTCCTGATTTTCCTCAACTCCTTCTCAATGCTTTTTTGTATCCTTTTACTCACTTCCTCCTTCAGCTCCAGTATCATTGCATCCATCTGCTGGTTGCCCTGCAGGTTCCACCTGACTTTTAACTCATTCATGGCATTGACGTAGTGAGCCATGAACTCCTTCTCGATCTTCTTGAGCAGTCTCAGGACCCACACTGGGTCTGGATCCACCGAGTTTTGCTTGACAAGAGATGTGTCTATACTGGTGGATGTATCAACTTTGGGCTCTGGGTCATTTGGTGACTCTTTTTCAAGATGCTCTTCCAAATCAGCTTTTAGCTCCACCCCACCATCGGCACCGTCCACATTTGTATCATCAGTGGGGGCTGGCTGGTCACCTTCCCCTTCAGGATTTTCTTGTGGGAGCTCATCATTCACAGCTTCAGCTTCTTCTTGTTCTGCATTTTCAGCTAATTTGCTGTTTTCTTCGGTTTCGTTTTCTCCCCCTTCCTCCTGACCGTGCTCACAGTTGCTGTGTTGATCCTGCTTGTTCTCCTCTTCCTCCTGAGCTGGAGACTCCTCTCCAGCACACTGTGCTTTGTCCTCTCCCACTGATTTTGAGCAGGCTGTCGAAGGGCAGGATGGCTGCTCTTCCTCTTTACCTTCCTCCTCAGCCTCAGTCACTTCAGTGCCAGTCTCTGCATTTTCCACTTCGGCTGATTTGACTTCAACAGTTTTTTGTGTCACTAAAGTGGCACCAGCAGCACATTCTTCTCCTGAGCCACCAGAACCGCTACATACATCAACCCCAGAGGAAGACATGTGAGTGAAGGCATGATCCATGGATTTGGGGCCTTTAACCCCAGAGTCTGGCTTTGCCTGCTCACTTGCCTCTTGACCTGAGCTTGGCCCACTCCTTTCAGCTGTGCATCCCAACCACAGGGCTTGAAAAATATTCAGCAGCTCCGTATACCTCGACTTATTCAAAGATTTGGAGTTATCTGATGGATCTTCTGGCTCTTCATCAAGGAGCTGGAGACTGGCAAGACAAGTAATCAGAATGTTGGCAGAGTTGCTCAGTTTTCTCCCCATAGTGGGGGACACTTCGGGCAAACTGTTGGATCGGTCAAATTTGGTCTCATGTTTTGAACTGAGCAAGGCCTTCATGATCTGGACGGAAGTCTGGACAGAGGTGGGCAGGTCTCTCCTGTTGTTATTTTGGCTGGAGGTAACTGACTGGTTGCATTCTGCCTGCTCATCTTTGGCAGGCTCAGCTGCAACCTCAGAGACTTCTTCCTGGTTCACACGTTCTTCAGCCTCTTCAATAACAGCCATGTCTTCTGCTGTCTCTTCTTCCACTTCAACCTTTGCTTCATTTTCAGCCTCCTCCACATCCTTTTCCTCAGCTTTCTCCTCCTCTTGGGCTTCCTCAGTGTGTGTACAGTGTGACACCTCAGTGGCTGTCTCTGTACCTTCCTCTTCGCCGTCATCCTCCATTTCAAATTTCACAAGCAACGTTTCCGAAGGGATTTTTCGGAGCCATTCTTGCACAACTTCTTCTGGAGATGTATTTGGTAGAGCAGATGGCATTAAATCACACCCTTCCTCTTGCATGCCCGTGTCTTCTCCCTCTTCCTCCCCTTTCTTGTTGCAAGGATCATCAGTCTCTTTGTTATCCTGCTCATTTATTTCAGGTGCCACTGATTTTGACCCATAGGAAGTTTCTTTGGAGGAATCTACAATTTCCTTCTGTTCCTTTCCTGGGGTCAGCACTGACTCAGTGCCAATGCTGCTAATGGAGGAATTCTTCAGCATGGCTGAACGCACGTTCTTTCTCTTTGGCTTCCCTTTGGGTGGGACAGGGCAGTGCAGGCTGCACACCGACATGGTCTCCGACAGTGATGCCCGGCTGGAGTTGGACATCTTCACCCGAAGATTGTTATTTTTCGTCTGCCTTGATTTTGAAGATTGAGACAAGTTTGACTGGGAACACCTCTCATCTGTTTCCTGGGACATCTGTGCCAACAAGCATTTATCTTTCACTTCTGAGTGTGAAGAGACTCTTGAGGAGCTACTTGTAGGATTTCTGTTCTTAATCCCATTCTCAGTTGCGTGGTCAGCTTTGGAACATACGCTTCCACTCATACTTCCCCGTCTTGAAGAAGAGGGCTCTGAACTAACCTTGGCTTGACCCTCTCCAGCTTTTCCATTAGGACTTGAAAAACTTGAGCAGAGAGATGATGGTTTGCTACTTTCTTCTCTGTGGCTTCTCTTCTTTGAGCCTCTTGAGGATTCACTGTAGCCATTGGCGGTACTTTTAGAGCTTTTCTCCTCAGCAAGACCTGCAGTTGCTTCTGCTTCACTAGTAGATGAAATGTTTGATTGAAGAGATCCTGACTTATGAGACATGGGGGCTCCAACAGACTTTTTCTTGGTTTCACAGGAGCTTTTGGAGTAATTGGATGCCCTGCTACCTGATCTCATATCATCTGCATGTAGGGAATTCTTCTTTTTATCCCGAGTGGATCCAAGTGAAGACACAGACATTTCAGACTGTGCATCCAAATGAATGTGACTGCGATTGCTCTTTTTGGATCCTCTGGATGAGCAAGAGGCATTACTCAGGATGTTCTCATTGCTGTCACTCTTCTTGCTGTTCCTGTCAGTAGCTCTGGTGCTGTGGCTTCCTTGTGTAGAGCATCGTTCCCCTTCGCTGCTCTCACCCCTAACTGACCTGCTGGGCTTTGTTTTTGCTGACACTGTGCTGACTTCATTGACTTCACTTTCTTCTTGCTCTGCTTCCACCTCTTCAGCCTCTTTCTTAGGGCAGGACTCACTGGAGATGGAGGAGATCACTGGATTGTCATCAGAGTGCTCATCCTGCTCACTCTTTGCTTTTGGGGTGGTACAGTTGCTGGACTTGCTGTGAACACTGTTGGCAGGGGTGGAGCTCCGAGAGTTGTCTGCTTGATTGGCCTTCTGAAGGCTTGAGGAGGACATACTCCTACCCACACTGCTGCTTTCTTGACAGATGTTCTTCTTGCTCTCTCTGGACTGCAGAGAGGACTTTGACATGACACTTCCGACTCTGCTGCTCTCAACCTCTTCCACATCATCCTTTAAGCCCTTCACAGAGGAAGCTTCAAAACAATTTTCCTCTTCATTTTGCGAAATGGTTTTGGTGATCTCATGGTCTTCGGGTGTGTCTTGAGTATCCAGGTTGTTTTCACAGCTTGAGTGTGACATTAAACCCAAGGATGAAGGTCTCTGGCTATTTCCTGTGCTTGCCCGAGTGTTTTCTTGCTGTTCTTCTGCATTGGAAGCCGCTGTGGACAAATCACTTCGGCACGTGCACTTCTTGACGGATCGATATGCCACTCTGTTCTCTATAGTCTCTGAGTAGGACGAGGACTCCCGCACGATGTGCTCCGAGAATTCCTCACTGGACGTGGTGTGGAGGCTGTCCACAGAAGTCATTTTTTTGTGGACGACTCTCCTGCGGGAAGACGTGCTGGAACATGATGACCGCGTGCGCCAGGTGCTTCTCATGCTGGGCTCTTCCCTCTGGGACGTGTGCATGGGGTTCTTCCAGATGTCGTAGCCCTGGTGCTTCTTCCCACAGCTGTGACAGTGAGACTCATCACATTCAGACTCCTCCAGCTTGGACATGTAGGAATCGATATCGCAGGGATATAAGGAGTCATCGGCCTCCGAGCTGACTTCTGGGTTCATTTTCTGCAGGGGGTCCACTCCACTGTCCTCTGCTCCTGACTCCTCACAAGGCAGCCGGTTCAGCAGGTTGGACTTTTTGATCTGGGTGGACCACTGCAAAGTCTCGTCGTTCAGCAAGCGGAAGCGGACCTTCATCTCGACGGACAAGCTGCCGTCCTTGTTTACGTGGACCCTCTTCTCGATGTCATCGTTGACCAGGGAATGGACCAGGTCTCCAGCTTTGGGGTGGGAGCAGCCATTGGAGAAAGGGGCGCCGTTATCCGGAGAGGTGGCGAGACCGTTGGGATACGACTTCTCTGATGACAAAGAGAATCTCATGGACCTGTTGCTCGATGAGGACCGTGGGTGGATAACACTTTTTTTGGCTTTCAGGCCGAAGTTCACTGGAGCAAAGAGAAGAAAGATGGGAAGAAATGTTAACTCATAGAAAGATGACACAAAAATGTCTAAGTCAAACCCTCAAAGTAGTGAATATTGGTATTATTCCATTAAAGCCAAGCTTATGCCAATGTATATAATTTGAAAATATGACTAAGTGATGGCCATAAATCACAGAATCACAGAATAATTAGGGTTGGAAGGGACCCCTGAAGATCATGTAGTCCAACCTCCTTGTTACATGTCAAGTTTCCAATTAATAACATGTATTAAAATCTTCTATACCTTAACTTCATAATTTCTTAAATCTAAATTGACATGTATTTTGTTTTATTAATTGCATACCAGGAAGTAAAGTAATAAAACAATATCTATACACACAGAGAGCAATTTAGTCTCAGAGTTTCAGTATTTTATCACATTGCAAGTATTCCTTTAATTAAGTGTGCAACTTTTCATCCCTCTTATTCACCAGGGAAAAACACATGGAGAAGTGACCCTCTTCCTTAACTGGAGGTCACGTGTTACACATTTCCAGGCTCCTCTGGGCAGTGGTTACATCACTAAAACTGTCTGAGTTCAAGGAGTGTTTGGACAACACTCTCAGGCACATGGTGGGATGCTTGGGGTGTTCTGCACAGGGCCAGGAGTCGGACTTGGTGATCCTGACGGGTCCCTTCCAAAGGAGGAGATCGTATGAATCTATGATTTGTTGTGCATCATCCACTTCTCCACTCACGTGGCCACACAGAGCTGAGCAACACTCAGTCCCTGCAGGGATGTGCCACTGTCAATAATTCTAATGCTTATTAAAATATAAAAAACAACTAGACAAATAATTTTAAACTGGTGAGAGAGAAATAGTGGTATTTGTAGAAGAATCAGTGATAGAAAGGGAATTCCGGAGCTGCAATCTGGAACACAACTCTATGGCCCAATGTAGTGACCTGCATAGATTAACTGAGGACCTAGACCCTTCATTGCAGGAAATTATGTTGCTGTCTTGAAAGACATTCACCTGTCATGTTTCTAATCTATGTTTGTCCAAAATTTCCTTTTGGGCAATCACAAGCCTCTGTGGGCACATGGATATGGAGGCATTTTAAGAAGGGAGTGTTGAGCAGGAGCAAATCCGCCAAGATCAATAACACATGAAATAGCTCTTTAGAGCCACCTTTATGAATGTAATGATATGTTTGCTCCTGAAGGACAAAGTTTATTCCCACCCTTCCCTCCAATTTTTTATGTCTTGGGCACTGAGTGTGGAATGTCTCTGTCCATAAATTTCTACGACGAGTTGTCAATATAGAAATGAATCTTTCCCAGCTCCTGGTATTGACAATGGAGAGAAACAGGTGCTCTCCAGAGCACACTTAATGCCATCCCACAACAAATCCCTAATTTAGGTGAGATTAATTACTCTTTGGAAGTGGGAAGTTTCCTTTCATAGCCTACAGAGCGTGGCTGGTTTAGTTACCTGCGACTTTACATTAAAGTCATAATGAAATGACTAAAGAATAATCCTGAATAATCCATAAGACACTCCTTCCTGAGCATAACCTTTCCATAAAAATATGCTTCGTTCCCAAAAGGGCAGCTGCAGCCTGCAGGAGAAACTGAGGGACCTGCTGACAGAACTGGGGCATCCTCTGGTCCTGGTGCAGGGAAATCCACAAGTGGAGGCATGACATGACAGACAGAGCAGGGGATGGAGGATCCGTGGGAAATCTCCAGGGTTTGGGGAGACAGACACAGGAAAGGAGGGAGTTCTGGAAGGAAAAGGAGACACAGAGATATGACAGAGGAAGGGAAGTCAGCCAGACATGGGGAGCATGTCAGAGAAAGACTGGGGGGCGTAGAGAGGAAATCCTAGAAGGAAACCAGAGAAAAAGAAGGGGAGGATGGAAAGGCTTGGGAAGCAGGGAGAGGGAAGCACCTTTTCCATGTGAAATGTGCACTTTGGGGCACTACAATCAGTGCCTGCAATCCCCACGTGGTGGGACACAGACTGTGCAACACAGCCCAGAGCTTTGCTTACTCTCATTGTTCTCGTTGCTGTTGTGGTTGCCGTTGGAACGGGGTGGCAGGTTGGGAAGCTTCTCCACCGAGTGCTTCCTCAGGTTCTCCATGGACACGGGTTTAAAGGGCTCCCGGCCGACACACACCAGCACGCTGGGGCAGTGCAGCAGGGCCTGCATGCTGTCAATCTGCAAAGGAGAGAGCAAGGGGACCACCATGAGTTGATAGACAAGAGCTGGATCCTTCCAGGCCCAGAATCAATGGACAATTAGTCATCACTGAAATAAAAGCATTTAGATGACAGACAATTTGTCATCACATCAATAAAAGAGCATTTGGAGGATGCTCTCGGGCATGTGGTGTGATTTTTGCGGTGTCCTGTCCAGGAGTTGGTCTCGATGATCCCTGGGGGTCCCTTCCAACTCAGAATATTCTGTAATTCTATGAAAATAAACCTCATTCTGGAGAACCTCATGATCTACCAGAGTCTGCTGGCAGGCTCTGTTGGAATGTTCTTCCATTGAAAGAGAAGTTCTGCTATGTTTCAATCAGATTTCCCAGGACAGGAAAGAGGTGGGAGAGATTGCCTAAGGGAGAAGATATCTCATTTATTACAGGGTTTCACATGTCTGGGGAAAGATTTAGGCATAGTCAGTGTGGTAGTGAGGAAAAGGCTGCAACTGGAGGCATTTCAGTTTCCCTTACAGATAATTATGATCTTGAAATTCTTCTAATTCCTGTATGGGACAGCAATTATTACCTGGCAAATGCTACATTACATGTTGACCCTTAGTTTTCTTCCTTTCTTTTCTCAGAAAGAGGAACAAGAACCGTGACTTCCCCTAATATTATCTCAAATAATACCTCAAGTGTTGTCTCAGTGCTGGAGGGCATGGAGGGATGCTGCTCTTCAGCGTGGGAAGAGCCTGTGAAGGAATGTCTGTTCCTCCATGAGAACCCAGGTTTACACACCTCATCCTCACTGCATTACCTGCTTCTGGATTACACACCAAGTCCTACATGAGTCACTTTTCATGGAATTAATATAATCATGGAAAGGTTTGGGTTGGAAGGGAACTTTTAAATATCGTCTAGTCCAACATTTCTGCAATGAGCAGGGCCATCTTCAACCAGAGCAGGTGGGTCAGAGCCCCACCCAACCTATGCAAATACAACATTGACCTCTCTAAAGGAATAGAAATCAATCCTGTGATGAGCACTGCACCCATCTTCAGTGACAGGACATGAGGGAATGGCCTGAAGTTGTGTCAAGGGAGGTTTAGGTTGGAAAGAGATTCTTTAGGTTAGAAAGAGATTCTTCCCCCAGAGGGTGGTTGGGCACTGAACAGGCTCCCCAGGGCAGCAGTCATGGCCCCAAGGCTGACAAAGCTCAAGGAGCATTTGGATGATCCTCTGAGGGACTCTTGGGAATTTTCCTGTGCAGGGCTGGGAGTTGAATTTGATGATCCTTGTGGGTCCCCTCCCACTCAGCATATGCTGTGATTCTGTGATTCCATCTGGCTTCTGCAACTTCGTATTTGGGACACTGAGGTTAAACTCACAGCTAAAACACTCGATGGCTTTTAATAGTATGATGCTCTTGCTGACTGAGAGGACTTTAGAGTAGACAACATCTGGTGGCTTTGTGCTGCCAGGGGTCCCCATAATCCAGCTGGGACATCCCCTTCTCCTCAATCTCCTGCACCAGGAGAACATCTCTAGAGCATATGGGAACTCCCCAACAAGAGGTGAGCACACCAAGCCCGCGCTGGTGGGGAGCTCGGCACCATCTTTCCCATGAGATGCACCTTGACCTCACTGTCACTTAATCATCATCCCTCTAATGAGCAGCTGAGTGTGGAAGACAAGGAATGTCTGGGGAGCAGTGATGACAGCTCTGCAGTTGTCACAGTGCATGGAATAACAGCACATGAAGGACACAACTCAGTCTCTAAATCTGCAGCCAAGGAACCAGGAGCCAGGCTCCCTTCAGAGGGATTTTCCCCTTCTCTCCCACTCAGAGAAGGGGGCTGTGGGAGGTGCTGAGAGATTAGTGCTGGATTTGGTGCAAAGAAGAGGCAGCTAAATGTGTGCAGGGCGAAAGAACAAGAGAGAAGAACTGCACTCTAGATGCAGTTGATCACTTTCCTTACAATCATTTTTTCTTACAATAAAACATATGGCATCAACTTTTAGTGGGAATACACTGAAATCTTCCCATTATTTTTCCCTTTCTCTCTGCACTATGAGAACACTCGTGCCTTAGACACATTGAGTTTGTTGCTATAAAACCCACAGCAAGACAAGCTCTGCTCACTAAAACTTGCATTAAACACACTGTGCAAAGCAACAAAACTGCTGAGTCTTTGTGATGACTAACATGAAACTGAAAAATAACCCACAAATCTCAGTCTGTCTCTGTCTACTGCCTGTCAACAAATCCACTTCTGGTCCATATATTCCTAAAGAAAATATCTTTGTATATTCCTAAAGAAAACATCTTTCTAGCTTATTTTAAAAATGTACAGAAAGCCAATAATTTAATAATTTAAATATTTGGAGTAGGGTTTTAATACCTGTATATTTCTTCTCTTTCTTTACTTTCCTGTTCTTTTTTAACTTTCATTTTTATTCCTTTGGTGAGATCTTTCCCCCAGCCTCACAGAAGTAGAAAAAAAAAACGAGGGTGAAAAACAAGAAACAGAAAAGGGATAAAGAGGAGAGGAAAAAAATAGACATAGATATTTTTCTGTTTCTAATGTAAAATAACCTGTCTTTAAACCCCCACTAAGTTTAGATTTTTAAAAGACTTTTTTTTCAGTGAAAGCTGTTTTTCTGTTCAGGATATTCCCTCACAGGGATCTGTCTGGGTGTAGGTACTTCTATCACACTCATCACCACTGTGTTGTGTGTGCAGAAAATAAATGGTGCCAATGCCAGAGCCTCGGGAACCAATGGAGCAGAGCCAGCTGAGTTATTGAATTTGTATCTACTGCACAAACCAAATCCTTCTCTATGGACATAACTTGTGTTATGTCACTTCAAACAATCTGGCAAGGAGCATTTCTGACATCATCATCTCCTTAGCAGTGTTTATGTCTACACACAACTTTTCTTCCTAATATCTTGCAAGTTTTAATCCCTTTGAATGAATAATTGTAGAAATTTATCTTTGCAACGCTTCGTTGTCAGAACCATTTTGGTGGTGTAGAACAGTTGATGTTTCATAAGGGCTAAATAAATCGTATTTCTCACACTGGTTTGGTTTCATGCAACATCCACTCTGCAGGGCAGTGCTGTGGGGTTGGGATAATAGTTCATCTCAGTTGGCTCAGCAGGGACTTTTCCCACACTGCTGCAGGAATTCCATCCTCTCACCATGTCACTATCTGGGCTGTCAAGTTGACATCTGCCTTCAGGGCACTCAATGTGACATATTTTAGTACTGCTAAATTATCTCCAGACATTGTGTCCCCTCTTATGTGTTCAGCCACTTGCAGCTCACTTGACATGTCCCAGGGTGAGATTTCTGTGTTGCTTCTTTTTAAAGAATATATTTAAATTATTTATAATCTGAAGGGACCTGGACCTGCAGCTGTGCCAGTGTCCACTGTTGGTCCTGAAGGTGATGAGTGAAATACTGACCCCATTTCAACCAGTGGTTGAGTCTCCCCTGGCTCTTCTGGAGTTTGCACCACACTGCTTACAGCCAGGAAACAACATGAAAACTGGGAGCTTTCTTTTCAATGTCATCATCATCGTCATCATCATCATCATCATCATCACCTGGTTTGGCTTGGAAGGGAAAATATCTTGTTCGAAACCCCTGCCATGGGCAGGGACACCTCCCACTATCCCAGGTTGCTCCAAGCCCTGTCCAACCTGGCCTTGGACACTTCCTGGGGCGGGGCAGCTTCTCTGGGCAACCTGTGCCAGGGTCTTCCACCCTCACAGCCAACAATTTCTTCCCAATATCCCATCTATCCCTTCCCTCTGGCACTGGGAAGCCATTCCCTGTGTCCTGTCCCTCCATCCTTTGTCCCAGGTCCCTCTCCAGCTCTCCTGGAGCCTCTTTAGGCTCTGGAAGGGGCTCCAAGGTTTCCCTGGAGCCTTCTCCTCTCCATGCTGAACACCCTCAGCTCTCCCACCCTCTTCTGCTTTTGCTGTTGTGCAAGAGAAGTGACCTGTTCTTCTTCTCAGACATAACAACCTCCAAACAAAGAGTTCTTTTGATTTGTGAATTGTATTTTCCATACAATTTCTGCCATTCATTTTCATGCTGGGAGAAGAAACTGGACCATAGACATAAACTTGGTGTGATTGCAGGATTTGGCAATAACCCCATGGTGAAAAGCAGACATGGTAGCTGTTCATATTTTAGAAATATGGGAGCCCTAGAGAAAGAGAAGAAAAATTAGATTGGATGAAATTATGAGAAGATAATCTGAGCCACCTAAAATTAGGCAGATTAACTTCAGTCAACATGTCCACTCAGTAGTTTCCAGGAAGCCCCATCTGAGCTGAATAATGAATGTCACAGACATCACTTGAAGCTCCCCTGGGAAGGCCACCATGTGTGGGGTGGAAATAAAAGAACATCCTCTCTTCTGCAATATATTGGATTTTTTCCAGTCTGGCTGCTATCCATTGAGGATGGACTGTCAGTGTGAATATCACTGTGCAGAACCTGCCACAAAGGGGCTGTGATCTCAGCAGGGACCTCTAGGTGCTACTGCAACACAATTAATAACACAGTCATCAATACCTGAGCAGAAGCAAGGCAAGCACAGCAACTCTAAAACAAGAGAGCTGTTGGTTGGTGTGGAGAACATGCCATCCTGTGGCTCTTCCCAGGAAAAAAGAGCCACTGTTCATCTCAGCAGGTGAGTCTGGATACCAGTTTCTGGTGAAGGCAAAATGAAGAGGGCACCCTTTGCTTTCCCTCTGCTGGCTGCCAACCAACCAAAGGCATTTGACACTTACAGAAAGACAGAATGTGGAACTAGTGCAACATGTGGCTCAAGGGGCAAGTCCATAAACCAATCCACCTTCCAAAAGAGTGCAGGATTCATGGGAGAAAGAGGGAAAGCTTGTCACAGGCACAGCAGAAAGGGGGTTGAGTGCATTCCCTGACTCACTGCCTCCTTGCCCTGAGCTCTTTCATCTGCTCCCTTTTGCCTTCCATTCAGATTTACAGCTCCTTGGAGTGTCAAGCACCCTGTTGTTTTGTGGTTGTGCCACATCCAATCCAGGGGCATCCAGGCTCAGAACTACCACAAGTGGTTTAACAGCACTAAATTCTGTATTTTATTCATGCAAAGAACCCACTGGCCCTTCCCTTCCCCAAACTTTGCACTGAAGGAATTAGAGAGCAATTCTTCTGGGGAGTGGTTTGTCAAAACTGAGATAATCTGCTGGTCAGAAGGTGAATCACGGGGTGTGGCCACTCCGTGCCCACAGACAAATTAGCAAAGGAGTGGAAGGAAAGAAAGGGGAAGATACCAGGAGGTGATCACTTTCTCTAACTTCAGCATGGGTCAGGGTCAGAAGGCTCTCCCTGAGGTGATACTGAACTTAAAGCAAGGAACTATTGCATGGAAATGGATCTAATCCTCTGCAAACTGGAGCACCCAAGTTAGTGGTCCTGACTACACAACATCCCTTCCATCTTCCAAATCAAAACTCACGTGGTATTACTCATCAACTCAGAGAGCTGGTCCCAAAATCCACATAAAATCATGGAATCATAGAATGGCTTGGGTTGGAAGGGACCTTAAAGATCATCCAGTTCCAACCTCATGCAATGGAAGGTTGGAACCTTGCCTTGGGCACTTCCAGGGATGGGGCAGCCACAGCTTCTCTGGACAACCTGTGCCAGGGCCTCACCACCCTCAGAAGACAGACTTTCTTCCTAATATCTCATCTAAACCTACTCTGTCATTTTGAAGCCCTTTCCCCTTGTCCTGTCCCTCCATACCCTTGTCAAAAGTGTTTCTCCATCTTTCTTGTCTATTCCCTTCCGGGACTGGAAGGCCACAATCAGGTCACCCCAAAACCTTCACTTCTCCAAAGAAAGATGTAGCAAGCAGGACAGATGGCAATGTCCAATGCCAGGTGTTCGGCTAAACACAAATTACCAGCTGCTACCTTTATTTCATGCCTGTTTGATGGGAATATGGGCACATTCAGTGCTCCAGATGCTGAAANGTGCTGAGGTCACCTCTGAGCCTCCTCTTCTCCAGCACAAACATCCCCAGCTCCCTCAGCCTCTCCCCACAGCACTTGTGCTCCACTCCCTTCTCCAGCCTCGTTGCTCTTCTCTGGCCCCGCTCCAGCCCCTCAATCTCTTGCCTCAACTCAGGGGCCCACAACTCAACACAACACTCAAGGTGTGGCCTCCCCAAGGCAGAGGCCAGGGGAAGGCTCACTGCCCTGGGCCTGCTGGCCATGCTAGTTTTGATACAGGACAGGATCCCATTGGCCTGAGATGGTTTTTTACACCAACACTCCTAAAAATATCAGCATCTTCTAGAACTTTTCAGACATGACCTGTCTCCTTTCAGTTTTCACCACTGTGTAAAGCTCCATGAAAAAGGATGGTTTGGGAAGATCCTGAAGCACTCAAACAGGCCAGTAAAATACTTGAAGCAGAGGTGAATAATGCAATGATGCCCTGCACTGATTTATCAATCAACCACAGGTTAAGATCTTGTTTATTTATTGCATTTCTTGTAGCTTTTCCTGGAATACTCACAGATGTTTTTCCCTGCATGCAAGAGTTTGTACATGAAATAAAAAATCATTCTGAGTTGAGCCTTGGAAATAGTCTGGACCAACAAGTCTCTCAGCAATCAGAAGAAATATTTCAATCAGAAATTCAGTTGGAAACCACTTAGGTTGCAGCAGAAGCAAAACACATCAAGGAAAAGGGAAAGGAAGAGGAAAAGCTGGGGGGAAAAAAGGCACAAAGAAAACAGAAAATGTGTGAGAAACAGGAGAAGAGGATAAAAATTGGAGAAAAAGTGATTTATAGCCTGGTTCAGTTTGGCAGACAGGCTGTTAGGGTTGTGTGTGGGATGCCACCAGTCCTCTCTGCCAAGGATGAGCTTTTTCCTGATGGAGATTATGGGAGGCTTCCTGAGAACTTCCACTGAATTCTGGATTGAGGTGGGGAGGTCCTCACATTGCACTGACTTCCTGTGTAAGATTCTGGTGGCCTTTTCTCTCCCCACCCACCCTGTGAGCTCAACATGAGGTCCCACACTGTTCTAGCTGTGAAACAGCCAGAGAAAGCTCAAACTGCTGTTACAGGGGCAAATTTCAACAGAGAAGAGAGGAAGACAATTCTTAGAAAGTTTTTGCTGCAGAAATTTTCCACCTTCTGACATGTTGCAAGTCCTCCCAGAAATCAGAATCCACCACCTGCTCCTCCGGCTCTGGGTTCATTAAATCTGGTCCATCCAACATCAGCATTTGAAGATCATGAGTCAGAGTAACATCCACCCCACCCCAAACTCCTGCCCTGATCCTCTCCAAGGACAGGATTAGCTTAAAAATTGACAAGTCTTGAAAAATGCCAAGCACTTGGGTTTTGTGATCAGCCTTGTGGTGGCTGAGTCAGTGGGAAGGACACAATTTGTGAGTTCAGGCTTTTCTCTATGACCAGAAGTTCTCCAAACTTACTCTTTTTATTGGGAAATATCTCCAGGATGGATGGAAAGGTACTTCAGCTGGAAACTAAGGGGGAGGAAGAGGGAAGGACAATGTGGATGTGCTCCAAGTAGCTGTAGGAGCTGGGACTGAGCATATAAACCCCACTAGATCAAGCTCTCAGATCCACAGGGCCTTGACCCATGGCCTTACCGCTGGATCTCTCAGACCAAACACCTCTGTCTTGTGCTCCACTGAGCACTATGGATACAATCTGTGGCCTCCAGAAGCTCTGGGCATGAAGGGAAACACATTTAGCTGAAAATCTTGGTTTAATTGAAGAGTTTTCTTGTTACTGAGCCCAAGTTTTGCTCTTAATTTGCAAAGTCCACAGGACAAGTGTGGAAGATGGGAAGGTTTTTACCTCTACATGGTGGAAAAAGCTCCCTCAATGTTAAGTGGATTTATTTCAGAAATGGTGCAATTTGAAAGAGAATCACAGAATAATAGAACCATAGAAGAGAATCACAGAATCATGAGATGATCTCTAACATCACCAAGTCCAGCCATCAACCCAACACCACCACCATGTCCACCACTAAATCATGTCCTCAAGTGCAGATCCACACCATCCAGGGATGGGAACTCCACCACTGCCCTGGGGAGCCTCTTTCAGTGCTTGACAACCCTTTCAATGAAGAATTTTTTCTACAAATATTCAACCTAAACCTGCCCTGGAGCAATTTGAGGCCATTTCTGCTTGTCCTGTCACTTGTTACACGTTGTAGTGACACCCACCTCACCACAACCTCCTCCCAGGTGGTTGTAGAGACCACTAATGTCTTCCCTCAGAGTCCTAGACCTTGCTAAGAGTTCAGCAGAATCCTTTGAATTCTATGTTCAAGGCCCAGAAAGAAGAAGAAAGTTGATGCAAATGTAAAACATCCTCTTTTTTTCTCTCCCAAAAAACCTCTAAAATCTGATTTTTGGAAAATCAGGTTTCCCTATTTAAAAAAAAAACGATCTTTCCTGGAAAAAAATTCTTTGCAGAAAGAGTGATTTCTACTGAAAGTACTTCCAGAAAATGCACAGCTTTTCCAGAAGAGGGTGGAATTCTGCTATTTTTAGTACTCTGGGTAAATGAATAAATAGACACACATCATGTTGACAAATATTGCTGCATATACATGATTGGAAATGTCTTTGCCCTGGATTAAATTCAAAGGAATTAGAAACCAATTACACTTTGCTACATTTTGTTCTTCCAATAATGATCTCCTCAGGGTAAGGGAATCATTTGCATTTGGTAATGTTAGATAAGAAAGTATTAGATTTGGTGAATGTTAGATAAGAAAATGGGTAGCGCTCTGGGTCCATTTAACTCTACCTTGTAAAGGCACCAGGCCAAATGATTTCAGGGCATCTCAAAGGTTCATAAAACACACCTGGCTATGAGTCTTCTCATGGATCAGGTTCATGGAAAGTTTTGCTGAGGTTTACAGATCCCTTGTGTAAATCTCGCTGGAGTCATCGCGGGTTTGGCAGCGAATCAGAGGATACTGAACCTGAAACCTGTGGTTTGTTTTCAGCCCGTGACTCACACACGTGGTGGGTGGAAAGTGGCACCGCTCACTTGGTAACAACTCTTTGCACCACATGAGGGGCTGGAATTGGTTGCAATCCCTCATACCTGAGCACGGCACAAACCCAAGTGTCACAGTGAGTATATCAGCGTGGGACCAGAAAATTAACTGTTGGAGGTAAATTATCACCTTTCTTCTCTGGTTGTTTATATACACACAGCACATTTGAAACCAGCTTATCTGCCTCCATGTATCCCCTTTTCCTCTTTCAGTCCCATCAGGGTCTTGATGACACCTGTCATTAAGACAGATGAGCTTGGTAGAGAGCCCAAACACGAGTGGCCCAGAGGATGCCTGTGGGCAGCCCACAGATGCCCCAGAAATGGCCACATGGATGTGTAAACCTGAGCCAGGAAATCTGTCAGACAAGCCTGTTTCCTGGCCTTGCACCCTCAGGTCACTGTCAATGCAGTTATTATTACCAAGAACTGTTTAGTAATAATAGTCAGGCCAATACCCTTACTGGTAACAGCTAAAAATAAAAGTTCTGCCTTTACTGCTAAATTCCATCAATCCTGGACCCAGGGCACTGGAAGAGAGTTGCCTGTACCACTCTTCTGAGACTGCTCTTTAATGCATTTAAAGCCTGGATCAACTGGCACTTTCCCAAGCAATTCCTGGGCGGATTTGGGAGTTAACACAGGCCAGGGAGCTTTTCTGAGAAGCCACTTGACCGTGGCCACTCAACATTAGAGCCTGTGGGAATTAGACCCTGGTTTGGATGCTGTGAGGTGTGATTATCTAGAGATAGTTCCATTTGGTGTCAGGGCCAGAGCATGTGCCCTGATTCTCTTCTGGCTGCTGGAACTTTGTGCATGGTGTTACTTTGGGCTGAAGAAGATCTTATGCTACAGGATGCTGGAGACTGGGAAGATATACCAGGGAAAGAATCACTTTATATCATAGAATCATAGAATGGATTGGGTTGGAAAAGACCTCCGAGATCACTAAGTCCAACCCTTGGGCCAACTCCAGTCCCTTTACCAGATCATGGCACTCAGTGCCACGGCCAAGCTCAGTGCAAAAACCTCCAGGGATGGGGAATCCACCCCCTCTCTGGGCAGCCCATTCCAATCCCTCAGCACTCTCTCTGCAAAGAAGTTTTTTCCCATCTCCAACTTTAATTTCCCCTGGCAGAGCTTGAGCCCCCCGTGCCCCCTTGTCCTATTGCTGAGTGCCTGGGAGAAGAGACCAACCCCCACCTGGCTGGAACTTCCCTTCAGGTAATTGTAGACAGTGCTGAGGTCACCTCTCAGCCTCCTCTTCTCCAGCACAAACACCCCCAGCTCCCTCAGCCTCTCCCCACAGCACTTGTGCTCCACTCCCTTCTCCAGCCTCGTTGCTCTTCTCCGGCCCCGCTCCAGCCCCTCAATCTCTTGCCTCAACTCAGGGGCCCACAACTCAACACAACACTCAAGGTGTGGCCTCCCCAAGGCAGAGGCCAGGGGAAGGCTCACTGCCCTGGGCCTGCTGGCCACGCTACTTTGGAGCCAGGCCAGGAGCCCACTGGCCTTCTTGGCCATCTGGGCACACTCTTGGCTCATGTTTAGCTTCCTGTCAATTCGTTCCCCAAGTTCCTTTCATTTGTGCCCTTCTGTCTTTCTCCAAGAACTGCTCCAACTGGCCGTGGCCAAAGATGGCTTGATTTGACTCAGAATGGTCACTCTTGCATCATCTCATGCCAAACTCCCCCCACACACAAAAGAAAATGGAGAGTTCTTACCCCAAGGAGTTGCTAATATCTAATCTTTCAGTCTCCAGTTTGTGGTGCCTGAGGAAGAATTCCTGAACTCCTGATTGTTCCCGTGATTAACCCACACAGGAATTCTCCAGTCCCTCGAGGAAATTTGGTGGCATAAAGTTCTCATTCTGCAATGTTTCACTTGTAGAGTCTGAGGCAAAAGAGACTCTTTCTGGTCATCCCCTTGCACACAACGGGAGGGATCAGATTCCCTCGTTCAGTGCAACAACTCGTGGTCAGCCTTGAGTGCGCATAAACAAAACCACAGCCAAGTCCTGGCCTGACTCCAGCAGACACAAAAGCAGCCACATCCCTTGGAAAACTCTCCTGGAGGTTGATAAACCCTGTTTGAGCTGCTCATGGCAATGGCCACCATAAACCAGGTGGACCATTTGCCATAACACAATAGGGTTTCAAACACCACGTGAGGAGGAGTGTTGGCTTTGAAGGAAAGAATTGTTTTTGTTTTAATTTTAGGCAGTCTGTAGAAGGAAGGCCTGGTGATTCAGAAGGGCAGAAATCAGGACATCTGTGCCCAGACACAGACTCTTGTTGCTGGGTTCCTGTGTCTTAATGAAGTCTTAATGCCTGTTCAGCTGGTGGACCCTGGAGAATTGCCATTTGTAAGGGAAATCCCCTGGTGATGTCTCATAATCCTACATGTCACTGCTCACAGGCTGGGAGGATTTCTGGCCTCTCCATGATCTCTTTGCCCCTAGAGGCATTCCTGCTTCTCCAGAGGCAGAGGTGGGATCTGCACATAGGTGTGTTCCTGTGGTTTAGACCATGGAGAAAGAAAACCCACCAAGTTGTATGAGAACTTCTCAGGACAAAGATGAAAGTCCATCGGATGGAGAAGATAAACTACAAATTTTCCTTTACATTTTTTTTTTAATGGAAGTATCTGGACACCTGGTTCTCCATCATCTAACTGGGTTTAGTAGCTCAAACCAACTACACATGGCTAAAGTCAGCCCAAAGAACAGGGGAAGCCTTAACACTCCCCAGCCCACACCTCGAGTGGTCCTTGGGGTCAGTGAGGATCATGTAGGTCACAAGGTGAGACAGCAGACAAGGGTGGGTGTCCTTCCTCAAGACAACCTGCTGCATTAACCTCTTGCCCAGAGCAGTTATGAACTTGGGCCTGGTTAATTTCTGTGTCCAGACTAAGTCTGTCTTCCTTCTACAATCAATAAATAGAGACTGAGAGACAAAATGTCCCCCCGTGCTAAATGTCTCATAAATTGATCAAATTTAGATGAATTAATGAATTAAGTCCAGGCCTGTGTATATTTCAGTGGGAAAACACTCACAAAGTTTCACTGATGAGTTAATGACATGTCAGTGTTAACCTGAATAACTGATCTCTCTGCTTGGCCAGTTAATCCTGTTATTTTGTTTATTACCTGGAAAACAGCAACGAGTGGCTTGACCTGAAAAAATTTTCACGATTTCCACTTCTTTTTCTTGCTGAAAATTTAACTGATTTTCCTAAAGCCAAAACCAAATTAAACTTTTCTTCCATCTCATACTCACCAAATGACTATTTTGGTTTAGAAAAATCATGGTTAGTTTGGGCCAATGGGCTGTTTCCCTGATGAAACAGCAACCTGATTGAGGTGCTGGAGCGG
>VWZD01000892.1:0-23326 GCA_013396695.1 Sakesphorus luctuosus | reverse complement strand
TTACACTCCTAAACAGTATCGCATAAATATACTTTTATTAATATGTCCTTCCAGACACTCAGAGACACATAATTATTTTATCTGTTTCTGCTGTAATTCTGAGAGAGTTTAAAGACCAGTCACGCTCACTTTCAGCCTGTACAAGAGACATGCAAGTCTTGAAAAAATAATGAGAGGTGGTACCTATCCACCTGAATGAACTTTTATTACACTCAAAATTTTCAAATGGGCAAACATGGATCACATCTTTTATGCAGATACAGGAATTTATTGACAGTTTAGGTAATGTTTTAACAGTGTAATCAAATACAACAAGCAGGCATCATTAATCTAATTACAATGATATTAAGCCTATGAAGTAAAATTATTAAATTATTCCCATTAATAATTCAGTTAAAGTTAATGTGCACACAGGTATTCTAGTATTTTCCCCTGTTCTTCATTTTGATACTCACCTTTCTAAGCACCTCCAGTCAAAAGTCAAGAGCCATTTCTCCTACCAGGTGATGCTGTGTTTGGTTGTCAGTATTCAGAGTCCTTCATCAAGGGCAGTATGGTGTTGATAGCAGGGATAGTTCACTTTCTTTTCTTTTCAGTTTTGCATGTACTATTCCTTTTCATGTTTCCAACTAGTCTGTTGCTAACACTACTCTTTTTTGCCTGATGCAGAATTTTATCTTCAATGACCATTAAGTTTTAGTAAACCTCTACCATATGTGGTATAATTCCTTGGCATAGTTGCATAAAGCTAAGCTGAACTTACAAGCAAATTAGAACAGTCATCAGATTGTTGGGCAGTGAGGTGTTGCAGTTAAAGCTGAAACAAAGGCAAGACCAGGCAGGTCCATAAAGTCCTGAAAAACTATTAGCCCTTTTATTCCTAAGTTAGTAAAAGAACCATGGTGGGCTAACAACTGTGAAAAAAAATACATCTGGTGTGTTGCAGTGCTATAGATGTAATTGTTCCTATGGATGTTCTGAAATCTTACAGAATTTAAGATCTCATCACTTGTATATGGCTTTTCTAACAAATTACGATCTTCTGTTTCATTATTTCCCTCCTTCATATGTTTTCCTACCAACAATGAACCTTTCTTTCAAGGTAAGTGTTTATTTCCCTTTTGCCAACAAATTCTTACTCTGCTTGATCTGCTGAATTCTCTTTGAATATTTAAGATTCTATAAGAATGGTGTAGATAGTTTTCTGAGGCTGAGCTACTCATCCAAAGAACTTCTTATAAACCAGAGGGGAAAAAAACCCCAACTTTCCATTTAATTCTAAGGGCACACCCATCTCGCACAGAGTTGAAGTTATGTAACTTTGTATTGAAAAAAATAAATATTTCTTATATGTGTTAGTTTCTGTTGTTTTTCTATGCAATGTATCTAAAATCATGTGGATTTTTTTTCAGTTCAGTAGAACAGTATTTTTATAGCATGAAAGGAAGGATATACCTTGCATATGTTGGGTATAGCCTTAGGGCACATGGGAGTGCTTGAACAGTAAAAAAAAAAAACCTAAAATCCGACATATCCATATACACACAAAATTAATCTATAATGCTTAGTGTTACAGGTTACTGTATTAGTTTCTCTATAGTCTAATTCAGTTGAGAGTTACAACATTCATACAAAATACATACCTCCTGAGAAGGGCTGTTGAAATTTTCATTTCCTTTCAGGTCTTTCATCTAAAGAAAACCACCAAACCCTCAATCCCATACCCTGAATTTCTCTTAATAAGGATCAGAATCTGAAAAACTTCTTTTTTATTTTTTTAAGAAGTTTTAAAAGTGAAATTTATATGTTTTTTAAAAGAATTCTAAATACATTTTTTCTTCATATATCTTTTGTAATTGAGCATTTCTATTGTTGCTGAATTTTAGCAATTCTCTAAACATGGACAAAGAGTCAGGTTTGGAAAGGAGACGTTGTTTATTGTGCACAGGGACAAGGTGGAAGTTTTTACAAATCAAGCACACCAAGCAGAAAGCAAAGGAATTTATACACCTAATATATATGCCTAATACACAGTCATTTAACTTGGGTAGCCTTATGTAATACTTGTTACTGTTCCTCTGTGGACCTCCTTGGGGGTATTTGGGGGTCATTTGGGGAAGCACCTCCCAGTCATTTCCCAATAAAATTTAGCTCAGAACACACAGAGCAGAAGATTACGTGCCAAATAAGAAGTGATCTGCAGCTCCAGCATAAGCTTGACAAGTAGGACATAAAAGGCAGAAGCTTTCCATAAGTAACACCTGCTTAGCACACCTGATCACATCTACTTGCATTCAAGAAGGGTTAAAAGTGGTAATGTTACCATCAGTTTCCATCTGCAACAGAGACTGAAGGAAGGGACAGAGAATTCTGTTTCAAGACATTCCTTTCTGTAGTATTTTTATGCTTTAAAAAAAAAAAGTTCTTTATTGCTTATATTCTTCTTTATGTTTCCTGAGTTTGTAACAGAAATCAATCTAAATTTTTAATAGTTTCACACTTCTTTGTGGGATGCATCTTGTATCTTCAAACGAAATTTTCAGTTGTGAATTATTATTATTTTATCAGTGCCCATCAGTATGTATCCCATAAGCTTCAGTGTAAGTGCAATTACAACAAGGCTGTCTGTGGCTGTGAAAATATTGCCTGTAAAGCTTTATTGCCCTTTTTTTTAAAAAAAAATACTTTTTTAAGGGTGAAGTAAGTAGCCTTTACAGAGGTTGCTAAAGGAAGAAGAAATAATCTGTAAATGGGAAAAAAATAAATCTAGAAAAAGCAATAAATGTTTTGAGATTCCAATGACAAAAAGGAAGATTTACAGTAAAGCAGAGAAAAATACTTGTATAGGTACTATAGTTTTCCATTGTTTCTTTTTTTGTTTGTTTGTTTGTTTGGGTAGTGGCGGTTGGTTGGGGGTTTTTGCTTTTGTTTTTGTTTTGTTTGTTTGGAATTGATTTGGGTTTTTTTCTTCTCTCTGCCTGACAATTTATTTTTTTATGGTACAAACTGTCTCTGTAATATAACGCTTCTGTTAGTTTTGACAGCAATAATTCAGTGATACTTCACACTTGCCTTTAGGGGAAGATTCATTGAAGAGTTACCTAAGTCATTCAGATACCTACAGTAAAAGTCACATTACTAACAGCAGTAACTTAATAAGGTCCTATTTTTCACTTAGGAAATTACCATAGTTTCTAACAAAAATTTCACCATAGGGAGTTTTATTAGCACTGGTGAATACAAATAGCAGCAACAGTATCCTGAAAGCACTTGAGTAATGAAGAAGTCCACTGGATGCCATCTATGAAAATTGAATTCATATCATATTATGCCAAGAGCTCTATTCATACTGAATATGTGCATTGTGACTTTGGGGTAGCCAGAGATATACTCAAAACTGCAATGGAGCTCTGTGGGGTGATGGGCTGATAAGCCTTGATGAGTTGAGGGAAACCCCTCAGCCCCCTGGGGGGATGCTAATAAATGATGGGTGTTACCAAAGAATGGAATGTTATTAAATTACATAGCCTTTCTTTGCCATATCCTGTGGCACCCTGCAGACTCAAGGAGCCCACTCCCCTCAGGCATCTGTATCACCCCCAGAATATTGACTATAGACACACAAAACCACCTGAAGAAAAAAAAGGTATAAAAAGAAACAGAGTAAAAGCAAAAAGAGTGGGAGAAAAACTTCCACCTCTGGGAGGGCAACCCACGAGCTCCCCTGTTTCCCCCATTCCATTGACATTGAAGGTGTAAGCAACCAAATTCTTACTTTATTTTCCTATGCCTTACTAATTATACTTTGTTATAGCTCACTGGGTGTATACATGTTAATGGGAAGCAGCTAAATTTTTTCCAGTTACTTTTCTTTTGGGTTATTGAATGTGTTCACATGTGGTGTTGAACTGTTGTGTTTCTGTTTAGTAATCCTCTGTTAGTTCGGTTTGTCATGGGAGTGGTATACTGCTGGAGTGGCCTGTAAAATGTGTGTTGTGCCAGTGTTTTTTGGGGTATTTTGTACAATCCTGCAGCTAAGTGTTACCACCGACTAAGTAACCCATATAGTCACTGTCACGTACCTGTATTAATGAATGTTATTTTGGGAGCTATAGTGAAGTAAGTTCTTTTCTTGATATTAAGTGTTGCCTCATAGCAGAGAGGTTGGAAATCCTTCCAATCTGTGTGCTAGCCGTGTTAGGCAGTGTTAGTTTCATAAGGCTTTAATTTTCTGGAGGCACTTACTTAGCTGATGAGTTCTCCCTCGCTTAAGTGAGGTCCTCATAGGGAGTCAAAAATCTTTCCAGCCTGTGTTCTATCCCAGTTTCAGTAGGCAGTGCTGGGCTCATAAAGTTTTGATTATCCAAAGGGCGCTTATAGCTAGTAACTTTATATTAATACAGTTAAAACTAGAAATCTTTGCATTTCTATCTCTCCTCCCTTTCATGTTACAGAGCTCCCACTATAACTCACAGATTTTGGCTTTCAATTCTACTTCCCAGCCAAAATCAGTACATCCTCTATCTCTTATTCACTACCGTATATATTGTTCTCTGGTCTCACTCTAAGAAATCCATCCTCACTAGCTAATTCCCCCCTTCCCATCCCTTGGTATACTCTCAGACATAATTTCTGTATTTTATGGACCACCACTCTAAAATGTCCATAAAGTGGTCAATGAGTTCATTTAGTTCATGGCTTTGAGTTCCATATATTCATGTGATCAATGAATACAGGACAGTGGGTGTGCTGTGCAGTATTGCTAAATATAAAAGTCAGATCAAGTTCTGTCCCCATTGCACTTGCCTGGCTCTTTACAAGATTCATTCTCCACTGAACAATAGAATCATAGAATTGTTAGAGTTGGAAAAGATCTTTACGATCATCAGTTGTTTTGGGTGACTCCTGCTGTAATACCTTTAAATAAAGCAGGCTCAGCATCATTTAACTGAGGCAGCAATGGCATTATAAAACTGAAATCAGGCCAATTGTATGAGGTTTAAAAAGGTCAAGTAATGGGTCCTGCACCTGCATTGCTACAGGTTTGGGAAAGAGTGGCTGCAAAGCTGCCTGGCAGGAAAGGACCTGGAGGTGCTAACCTGAGCTAGCCATCTGTCCAGGTGGCCAAGAAGGTCAATGACATCCTGAGCTGTATCAAAAACAGTGTGGCCAGTAGTATTAGGGCAGTGATCATCTCTCTGTACTCAGCATGAGTGAGGCTTCGTCTTGAATGCTGTGTTCAGTTTTGAACCCCTCACTCCAAGGAAAACACTGTGGTGCTGGACCATGTTTAGAGAAGGGCAACAAAATTAATGAAGAGGCTGAAGCAGAAATCTTATGAAGAGTGACTGGAGGAACTGGGGTTGTTCAGGCTGGAGGAAAGGAGATCCAGAGACCTTACCTCTACAACTACCTGAAAGGAGATTGAAGCAAGGTGGGAATCACTTTCTTCTCTTAAGCACCAAGTGATAGGACAAGAGGATATGGCCTTACATTGCACCACGGAGGTTTCTATTGGATATTAGGAAAAAATTCTTCACTGGAAGGATTGTGAACCCTTGGAATAGGCTGCCCATGGACGTGGTTGAGCCACCATCCCTGGAGGTATGAAAGACACGTAGACATGACACTTAAGGGCATGGTTTAGTGGTGGACTTGGTAGTGTTACCTTAATGGTTGGACTCCATGAACTTAGAGATCTTTTCCAACCTAATTGATACTATGATTCAAGTTCTGAAATGATTTTTGGAACATCTGAGTGTCTTCTGTCTACTCCTTGATCACTTCCACAATTTTTGGGCAGTAAAGATTTCCCATTCAAGTCAATTGCACGATCAATGCAACCTGCTTACTCCAGGGTCAGTTGTGTGATGAGCAGACAGGAGCAAACTGGAAATTTACCTGCTAAGGACTATCATCTCTATCCTCATACAGCAAGAATGAAGTGAGTATGCCAGAGAAGAAGATCACTGCATTTAATGGCAGCATAGTCTTATTGAAAATGAAGATAATGTAATACTAAATTTGAATGTGGCAATTCCAGAACATCAGTGAATAAAGGCAGATAAGAAATATTCTTTCCTCATGACAGAGTAGATCTTCCTTGTATTATTCATCATTCACCTTGTTTATTCTTTTCTAATTACTGTGTACCATGATCAACTTACAAGAACTCTCAATTCACACATCATGTGTCATCTGGCTTGAGCTCCTTTTCTCTTCCCTTACTAGATAATAAAAACCGACACACAACTTGTAAATGCTATAGAAACATTTCAGATCCAATAAAAGAACTTCAAGCAATTTATATTTTCTATTGGAAAGAATAGTAATGAGATGTGCACATTGTGTCTGTGATTAATACATGGCAGAAAAAGACTCTGCATCACAGTTTTAAACACAGGAAAAATATCAGAAATTCTAAGGAAGAAATTGAAGACTGATGCTCAGAGGCTGATGAAGTTATTTCTAAGATAAATCACAATTTTAAGGAAAAATTAGATAAAGTTACATTATTTTTCATCATGAAATTATCAAAATAAAAAAATGTCAGTTTCACTAAGCTGACAGTGCTATTAGAACTTGAAACAGGATACTATTAAATCATCATGTGCCTATATGCTAGATTTAGTCCATATGTCTATAAACCTGCTTATAGACCTTGGTTTTGGGTTTTTGTTTGTTTGTTTGTTTGTTTGTTTGATGCAATTATTAAAATCCTCCCTCTGGTCTTCATAGTATTTGGTGTCATGCAGGCAGAGAATAAAAAGACCTAAAGACAATCTGTATCTATAACACATAAAACAACAGAAAACGACTACGTAGATTTAAAAAAGAAGAAAACAAGCAAACCCCAAAACACTTACTAATTTATTCCCTATGCAACAAACAGGACATCAACTGTTTGACTGTTAGCAACTGTATTGAAGAGATTACCACAACAGAGGAGCCTCTGGAGAAGCACAAAGGAAAATAGCAGGTTACACACCAGCTGATAGTCCTGACTGGCAAGAGTTCTGCTCAAGGCGCTGAAAAACTGCTCATGTTGACATCCTCGGTCAGCATTTCTCATAAAGAAAACATTTTTCTGGCACATAATGCTCTTTCAAGATATGTGGCATTTCAAAAGCCTAAAGACCTTCTGTATTAGTGTTAAGGTTTCATAATGCTAAGCACTTTGTAAGACATTTACAATAACAGCAAGAGATACATAATGACTTGTCACCTTAATCATAAAAGCACCTCTGCTACAACACACTGAGACGGTTGGGATTATTCAGCATGGGGAAGAAAAGGCTTCAGACCTCATTAGGGTCTTTCAGTATTTAAACATGCTTATAGAATAAAGGGAGAGTAACTTTTTACATGATTTATAACAATTTTGGCCACAAAATAAAAAGGTAAATTATCTCATCTACTAGATGAAACATGTTTTGCTACATCTGAGTCCAGGGCTAGGAGTTGAACTCGGTGACCCCTGTGATCCCTTCCAGCTTGATGTATTATGTGATTCTGTGATCTCTTCTTCCAGAGATCAGAATATACAAAGCCTCACTATGGCCTTTGGAAAGTCAGACTTACAAGACAGTCATCTTGCCTTGAAGGAGTACCTATACTGAGGCAGTTGGGGGTTTACATCAGATGTATAAGGAGAGGAAGAGAGAACAGTTCGATACAGCTTTGAATTTAACCCTTATTTCAGTAAAATGGTGGACTAGATTATTTCAAGAAATAATTTCCAATGTTAACTGGGACTTTCTTTTTGAACAAGAGCAATTGACGTTAAAAAAAGGATGTTGACAACCTCTGTTGGTAACATCTTCAAGTTAACTGTAACTTTATTGTGTAATACAATCAAGTATATTGTAGAGCAACTGTTCTCAGAAATATCTGGTGACCAATGAAATCTTATTTGTACAAACAACATACATGCATTTAGAACTTGCATTTACCAACACTTATTGCAATGAAAAGTGCCGTTAAACATATTAATGTGGAAGGAAAGAGCTATTCATTTGAAATCAAATTTGGTTTTGCAATTTAATTAATAGAAGAGGTTATGAACTTTCATCTTCAAAATCCTCAAGGGGAGAATATTAATGTAAATAAGAATTATTATGCACAGAACTTCTTGCAATATTGGTGAAATGAAATTCATGATAATCCCTTTGTGTAAGGACAGGTTTCCCAATAAATCAGTACACAAATAAAAAAATTATTATGCAAAGATATTAAAAAATAGATATTTTTCTTAACGTTTTAATGCCTAGTGAAATTTCAATTTACTTTTCTTCAGGCCATTGGCATTTACCTATTATCTTCATGTGTTTTATATTTTTACTATTTATTTTCCATTTTTTCAGTGCTATTTTTATGTCTTTATGGTTCTAGTTTGAGTGATTGTTCAGAAATTTGTAGCAACAACGGGTTTAGGAGGTAGCAAAAAGTTTTGGTTCTGTTATGTTCCACTTTCGATCATGATAAAAAAAGTCAGATGGCCAAATCTAAACAGAAACTATGACCAACATTCCAGGTGTTTTGTAGTCACTGGGGTCAAACTGATTTAAAAAAAAAAAAAAAAAGGCAAAAAAAAAGCAGAATCCAGTTATTTAAGTTAATGGACATTCAGATTTTTTGTAATAGAAAAACAACAACAGAAATAAATAAAACAAAACAAAAACTCCAGAAAACTGTTTTTCAGAGATCATTGTCCTTATCCTGTGAGGTTCTATACAGCAGATTACCTCTGTTCTCTCTTCCCTATTTTTGCATTTAACTGGTTCTTGTATTATGCATGATTCCCATTTTCTTCAGATAAAAATGTTGGCACTTGTAATTTTCAATAAGTATATGTATTTTATAATAGAGCTTAAAATGTTACTGTTAAGCATAATCTGATCAAACAGTTTTTGGTTTAAATAAACTGAATTTTGAAAAAATAAAGCAAATCTTAGCAATACTGTTATTAAGTGTAGAGCATTTTTTTGGGGGGGGGGCTTTGTGATAGTGACAACAGTTAAGTTTACATTGATACACAAAGCTGTATGTCTGTAAAGCACAGAATTTACAGAATACTTCTATTTAAAAATAGTCTAATCCATAAAAACCAAAAAGATATATTCACTTTTGGATCCACAGAATGAAAAATGATGGAGTCAAAAGATCATTAATTTGTCTTGTGTCTGTATCTAACTAATATAAAGAATAATGTAGTTTAAATGAACTACCAAAATCAACCAAAGAATTCAGAAACTGCCTACAACAACGGAAAATAATATTTGAGTGCAACTTGCCAGTGCAGAGCACAAGGGGGACAATCACTGCCCCTGTCCTGCTGGCCACACTATTGCTGACACAAGCCAGGATGCCACTGACCTCAGTGGCCACCATTGGCTCTTGTTCAGTTGGCCAACATTCCCATGTCCTTTTCCACTAGGCCACTTTCGAGCCATTCTGCCCCCAGCCTGTAGAGCTGAATGGGGTTGTTGTGACCAAAATGTAAGACTCTGCACTTTCCCTTTTTGAATGTCATACATCTGGCCTTGGCCAACTGATCCAGCCTGTCTAGATCCTTCTGTAGAGCCTTCCTGCTCTCCAACAGATCAACAGTCCTGCCCAGCTTGTTATCATCTGCAAACTGACAGAGGATACACTTGATTCCCTTGCTCAGGTCATTGATAAACAGTACTAGCCTCAATACTAAGCCCTGGGGAACATCACTTGTGACTGGCCACTAGCTGGATTTAAGTCCATTCTCCAACCACTCTCTGGCTCAGCCACCTGCCAGTTTTTTACTCGGAAAAGTGTATACCTATCCAAGCCATGAGCAGCCAGTTTGTCAAAGGGGAAAGCTCTGTGAAATGGTGTCAAAGGCTTTACTGAAGTAGACTATATCTCCACAGGCTTTCCCTCATTCATCAACTGGATCACCGTGTCATAGAAGATCAGGTTGATCAAGTAGGACTTTCCTTTCATAAACTCATGCTGTCTGGGTGTGATACCCTGATTGTCCTGTACATGCAACATGATGGCACTCAAGATGAGCTACCCCATGACTTTTTCCATCCCCAATGTCAGGCTGTCAGGTTTGTAGTTTCACAGATCCTCCTTATAGTGCTTCCTGTAGATGAGTGCCATATTTACTAACTTTGCCCTTAAAAATTAATTTCTAGATTTTTTTTTGTTGTTGCTGATTAAAGAGTTTCATGCTGAGTTTGTGGTATATACGGTTTATTGTTCAAAGGGCGTTTTTCATCTCATGTTTTCCTGTCCATGTTGTCAAATTTGTGCAAAAATTTGACATGTCCTCTCCACAATTGTAGCTTAAAAAACAACAAACCAAAACAAACATGTTTTCAGAAGACCTTGCCCAAAACATTATTCAGACGTGAGGTAACCCATAAAAATTCTGAAAACTTTAGGAGAAAACTTTATGGCAAAAAGCTGACCAACAAAGTTAAAATACCTAATTTTGAATGAATATGCCCTCAATGTATTTCAAAAATATTAGATTTTTTAATTATGTAGGTAATATCAAACAAATGATATTTGTATATGCAAGTTATCTATTATGATTTTTGATTATTATCTATTATGATCTATTATATAGATCATATTAGGCAGAAGATTAGTTGGTGACTGTGCTGGTTTAAAGGTAAACCGGCAGGAGAAATGAACCCAACTCAAAAAAGATTATGTTAGAGTTACAATTTAATAAAAATATTACAATAAATGCAATGATACAAAGAAAGATTTGTTTTAACCCACAAAAAACCATAAGTATAATGCAGCACCCTGGGACACAAACAGAATGGTGTTTGTTAACCCTTGTGCTGAGCCCCACGTGGTCCCCCTTGGTCTAAGTAAAATGAAAGGAAAAAGCCTGTTGCTGTGGATGATGGTTGCAGTCTGGTCGAAGGATGGTGGTCACAGTCTGGTTGGGAGTGGTGGTTGCAGTCCTGTCAAGGTTCTGGTCCTCCTCTGGATCCAACAAGTGGTACCAGCAATCCCCAAACCCCAAGATTATATATACTCAGGTTCAGATGGGAATGTCCAGTACCTCCCCCAGGGTCAGGATTTTTGCAATGGGTGATTTACTCTGTGAGTCATGGGATATCCCTGGAATCCTTGATGGCCCATGAGCAGACATGATCCCTCAGGCTGGGTGTGAAGGTGCTGATGCTTCCCCAGAGGGGCATTACCACACCTGAGCCATTAGTGAGAAGACAGGAGCATTTCCTAACTTACAAAGTCCTTAAACGCCCAGCTTGTAGCCTGAGGTGTCAGGTGTGCCCTGGGCAGCTGATGCAAATGGTTCATTTTTAACAGCTCATGAGATACTGCATAGAGGGTGTAGAATACACTGTTTTGGTTACACACACACAGTAAACAGCTGGTCCTGGCCACCATAACTGGGGCAGTGACTAACATGATCAGTTTTGTCAAGTGATATCATCTACATTTTTCTGTATAAAGAAGAGTGTTAAGTGAACAAAATCTACAATTATGTTCTTTCTTAATGTACACAAATCACAATGAGATATATATTTTTGCTCTGCATAATACAATTTTATAAAAGGAAGGCAATCACCTAAGATTGATTGAAGATTGATAAAACATGGAAAAAGTTTTGTGCTGTGTCTTCAGTACCTCCTGTAGAATAAAGTGTTTCCTTAGGACATTTATAACATCTGTTAACATACAATGCGACATGGTGCATTCAGATAAAAATTTTATACTTATTTCAGTAATGGAATTTTAAATACAGTCATGTGACATTTGAAAATGATCATGTGATGAGACTGTTCCTCCATTTCTCCAGATTGCTAGCAGTAAGTTTCTTATGTGATTAAATCTAATTTTGTAATTTCATAGCTGCATCCAAAAATGTTTTAGTTTTTTCATAGTACACATCCATAGGTTTATGCAAATGGTCTCCCTGTTCATATCTGTCAGAAACCTAAATTAACAATAAAGTACCTTTTACATTCTTTATTATTATGCAGACTTAAGACTATTCTCCTTCCCAGCAAAAGTTTGACTTAGGGTAGTGTAATACCAGCATAATTGGAACATATAAAGTAGTAGACAATATAAATAATATGTGTTGCAATATAATTATATGTGTAATCAATGAAATGGAGAAGAAAATTGTTTTCGATTAAACATTTATAAAATACTTTCAAATATGAATTATGATAATATACAAAATATGTATCAAACCAAACTGAAGACAAAATAAAAGCATTATTTTTCAATCTCCTTTCCATTGTAAGAGGGCAAGGTGAATTTGTTTTGCCTCTAAGCATCTAAGCTCTCTGTAAGTGAACTTATAAGTGACGTATTCTAGTCAAATTCAAGGATGAAAAAAAAAAGACTTTTCAAAGTAAAAATTAAATCCTGAAAACTATTAACTCAAAATAAACCATGAAAAATTAAGATACAGGTAAATGAAAGTAAAAAAGGACTTGCAAGTGTCAGTAAATATGCTATTTTCTCCTTGGTCTTCATCAACAAGCTCAAGCTTTTTTGATTAATGTAGGGGTTTCAGGTGAAGAAAAAACATCAGTGATAGATGAAGATCAAGTAAGGGACTACTTGAGCAACCTTTACTTATAAAAAGCATTGCACCTGCCAGGCTGCATCCTGTGGTGAGAGAGGTGGAAGATGTCTTTGTGAAGATATTTCCTATTGTCTTTGAAAGGCAGTGGAAATAAGGGAGGTCCCCAGCAATTTTAACAGGCCAACTGCCCTGACTTTTTGTACTGCTGCACAGTTCTTGACAAGATGCTAAATTTGTTATGAATGAAACCTCAACTTAGCAGGAAGAGAGGAAAAAGCTGAGAAAAGGGGAAGACAATGAGAGGATGAATATGATGATATTTAGTTCTTACCCCTAAATCTCATCCACAGCAAGGATTAGAAACACAACATCTGTATATAGATTGTTTGAAAAATGATATGTAAATCTGACTCTACAAATGCACACAAAAGATTATTTTTTAAGTTCATAGTTCAAGCAATGTTTGCAAAACAAGGAAATGTTTAAACTAATTTCTTAGTTATGAAGGCAAATTGAAGTTTTGGGAGCATTTGATAGTATAAGAGCCACAGGGATCAGAATAACACTGAAAATGAGTATAGTTCAAAGCATATACAAATTGTGAGGATGTACTCACATGAAAGAGGGAAAGAATGGGATGAGGAGAATCAATGAATGTCTTACATATCTGAAAAACACCCAGATGTCTAAAGTCTTTTTTTCTGGTACTCAGGAATGCACTCATTTTCTTTTATGTTTTCAGTGAATTTCCCACAGTATCTCAGATCTCATTGGAATTATGGAGGCATTTATTTCAGTCAGATAAAAGTGAGAGGGAAAATGAATAGCTAACCTTTAAACAGGTTATACATTCATTTAAAAGCTATTTATGCTGCCACTTTTACTTAATCTGAACATACTTCACCACCCTTGCCATGCTACACACTTTGTAACCTCCCATTAAATTTTCCAGGCTTTCCTGGTCTGATAGTTACTGGTAGTCATTTACTTAAATATCTCTCAATTGCTTCCACTCAAAGAATAGAGTTCCCACACAAAATTATTATGCAAGTAACTGATCAAGAAATTAAAAAGGCAAACAAAATCATTCCAATGCAAATTAATTTGGATTTAAAGCATTGATGTCAGACTCTTGTAAAAGCCAGGTTTATAGAAATTTTCAAGCTTAGAGTACATAAGATCAAGCCTGATGAGGTGAGTTAGGATCAAACACAGCCCTGGGGTGTGCAGATAGGGCTATAGTGATGAGGCAGAACTGAGGTTAAACTAGGAAAATAGTCCACAGATCAGGATGAATGACTGCTACAAGTGAGCTGGAGATCACCCAAACTAAAACATCATTTAGATAAAATCCCAAGATCCATGCTGAAATGGGGCTTCTGGGCTCATGGGTAGGGTTTGTAGGTGAAGGCTTCAGGTGTGCTGCTCAGGGACATTTAAGTTTACTGGTACCCTCAAACATCCTACATTTCTCCTTTGTCTCTAACCCAAATCTTAAAATCACAGAATTTTTCAACTAGTTTTCTATACACAAATATAGATTTGTCCAATTCTTAGGGCAAAATAGTAAGAAAAAGAGAAAAGCTTATTTTTGTTGTACCCTTTTTTAACAACTGTGTTACAGTTGCAGCAGCACCAACAACTTTAAGTGTGTTTTATTCACATTTCTTTCTGGAGAAAAGAAGGGTAGAAAGCTATTAGAAAATGTCCAAAGGAGGATACGAAGATGGTGGAAGGCCTAGAGGGGAAGCCATATGAGTAGCAGTTTAGATCATTTGACTTGTTCAGCCTTGAGAAGAGGAGACCAAGGGGGGACCTCATTGTGGTGTTGAACATCCTGAGGGGAAGTAGAGGGGCAAGTGCCTATCCCTTCTCTCTGGTAACCAATAAGAGGAACTGTGGGAATATCATGAAGCTGTGTCAGGGAAGGCTTAAATTACATATTAGGAAAAGGCTCTTCACCCAGGGGATGGTTGGACACTGGAACAGGCTCCCCAGGGATGAGGTCACAGTACCAAGTTTGCCAGAATCTCAGGTCCATGGCATGATTCTTGGGGCTATCCTATGAAGGACCAGGACTTGGACTTTAAATGATCCATGTTGGTCCCTTCCAACTCAGGATAATCCATGATTCTATGATTCTATTTTTTTCTGAATTTATATTCTAATCTATATGTTTTCATACAAACATTTCATGCCAAACTACAGAAATCAAATGGGTTTAAAATGAAAGTGAGCTTTTTAGCATCGTCTGCTCTTTCTAACTGAAAATGCAAGAGGAACAGAAACTAATCCTTAACCCTAGCAATGTGGATGCAACCACTGCTTGAAATTCCTGGTATAAACATTTCCAAGATTGCACAGGGGGATTTCCTGAATCAAAACCTTGTAAGAGTCAAGAGGGTAGCCAGGAGCCCACAGCTTGCATGACAGTGACTGAGGAGACTTATGCAGGACCAGGAGCAATGCCAGCCAAGTCCCTTCAACACCTAGAAAAGAAGCCCTTAGGGAGAGCTAGTGACCAGGAGCACCTTGAATAGAGTAGGCAAACAGGACACGATGCATCAGCAAGGTCATGGCATGACAGTTTGTAAAAAAGGGTGTGCAGGAAAGCCTTGACAACTGAACTGGGGAGCAATAGCACGCCTGTGGAAGAAGGCTGTATACACTCTGAACTCTGCATCTGCCACAATTGGTGCAGCTGCCCAGACAGAGCTTCCACTAGTGGGAACACACTGCTACCCAGGTGTCAGATCACAAGGTGTGTCTTGCTCATCAGTAGTGGATGGCAGCAGTGACCACATCTCTAGGAGGTGCGCCTAGATAAAGGAAATCTTCCCTTTCATGATGGAGCTTCAGGAGGAAGTTTGTAGGTTGAGGAGTCTGAGAAAGAAATAGACTACTGTAATCACACTCTACCTTCTCTGGGACAGGCCTGGCATGCAGACAGACACACTATGGAAGATTCTCTTTCCTCTCTCTGCACAGCTGAATGTGATGACCCAAGGGATAGCGGCAATGGAGACAAATTCCTGCCTGAAACATCTCCTCTGTGACTGCCCCACCATCCCAGGTGCCCTTGTATAATAGGTACAAGGATCTGCAAGTGGAACTGAAGAATTACAACAACAATGGTTCATCTAGCTTGGAGGTGTCTCCAAGGATGTCAGCCTGCATCAAAACTACTTCCATATAAAAAAAAATAACAAACAAATAGAAGTCGTTGTCATAGGTGATTCTCTCCTGAGGAGAACAAAGGGTCTAATGTGCAGAATGGGCCCACTTCTTAGGGAAGTCTGATGCCTCCCTAGGCCCCAAGGTAGAGATATGAAAAGAAAGTTTCCTAACCCTATATAGCCCTCATAACACTGTCTAATTTTAATTTTTCAGATAGGAAGCAATGCAGTTACAAGAAGTCTAAGGGCAATCAAAACAGACTTCAGAGACTTGAGATGACTGGTCAAGATATTTTGAGAGCAAGTGATGTTGTCTTTCATCCTTCCAGTTGCAGGGATTGATGAGTGAAGAAACAAGAAGAGTCAATAAATCAATACCTGCCTCTAAGCCTAGTGTTACCAGCAAAATTTGAGGGTTTTTGATCATAAGTCAGTACATATGACACCAGGTCTGCTGATGACAGACAGGGTACACCTGTTTCAAATGGGGGAAAGGATCTTTACATGAGTTAGCAGGGCTCATTATAAGAGCTTCAAAGTGGATTGGAAGGAGGGAAAAAACCAAGCTCATTAAGGATAAGCCTGGCCGCAGCACACCAGTGTTTGGGGGGTTGTGTGCTAGTGAGATACTTTGATCTGCTGTCTCAGTGGAGGAGGTAGGAGATGGAGATTTTTCAGCAGCAAAGGCACAGGGGTTAGTGATGTGATAAAAACCCCAAAAGCACTTGAGAATGGTTGTGTAGGAATTAGGGCCTCTCCCCAAAAAGGTGGCAGTATCAATACCCCAGCTGAAATACACCAATGCACACAGCATAGGTAACAAATTGGAGGTGTTGGAAGCTAATATGTGAAGCAGGAAAACTATGCCATAGTTTCTATCATAGAAACATGGCGGGATGTCTGACTGAACTGGAGTGCTGTAGTGGATGGATATAGGCAAAGAAGGGATAGGCAAGGGAGCAGAAGGGATGGGATAGTCCTGTATATTAGGAAGTGTCCTTACCACTGAGAGCTTGATGATAGTGATGACAGGATTGAGTGTTTATGGGTAAGAATCAAGGAGAAGGCCAGCAAGGCAGATATCCTGATGGGAGTTTGTTATAGACCATCCAACCAGGAGGAAGAGGTACATCAAATGCTTTATAAGCATGTGGGAGAAATATCACAGTCACTAGACCTTGTTATTATGGAGGACTTCAACTTACCAGGTGATTGCTGGAAATACAATAAAGAAGAGAGGAAACAGTCTTGGAAGTTCCTGGTGTGTGTGTAAGATAACTTTCTGACACAGCTGGTGAGTGAACCAACAAGGGAAGGAACCCTGTTAGACCTATTGTTCAGAAACAGAGAAGGACTTGTGAGTAACAAGATGGTTGAAGGGTGCCTTGGGCACAGCAATCATGAAATATAGTTTTCAGTTCTCAGAGAAGTCAGGAGGGAAGACAGCAGAACTGCTACCTTGGACTTCTGGAGGGCAGACCAGCCTTTTTCCAAGCCTGGTTGGCAGAGTCCCATGGAAAGCAGTCCTGAGGGACAAAGGAATCCAGGAAGGCTGTATATTCTGAAGAACAAAATCCTAAAGAATAGCCAGGAGCAGGGCTTCCAATGTGCCAANCACACTGGATTTTACCCCTTTTGAGATGATGTAAGATGGTATGGAATACAATATTATTGGCTAGAAGAGGTCAGCTGTTATCTAGCTCGGCCCAGCTCAAGGCAGCTGACAATTTCAAGCCCAAATCTGAACTCCAAGGCCCAAATTTAGGCCCATCAGCCAAAACCATAACAATGAGTCATCAGGGAAGAAGACTGGCCTGGCTGAACGAAGAGCTTTGGATAGAACTCAATTAAAAAAAAAAAAAAAGACAGTTAACTCTGGAAGAAGGGGCAGGCAACTCAGGAGCACTACAAGGATATCATGGGTTTGTATGGAGAGAAAATTAAAAGGGCCAAAACTCAGCTAGAACTTAACCTGACTTCTGCCTGAAAGAAAATATAATTTTCTAAAAATACATTAACAATAAAGGGAGGGTTCGTGAGAATCTCCATTCATTATTAGATGTGAGGGGAAATATAGTGACAAAGGATAAAGAAAAAGCTGAGTAATTTAAGGCCTTCTTTGCCTCAGTCTTTAATATAAGACCAATTGTTACTAGGGTAGCACTGATAGAGGGGCAAAAACTCAACAACACAGAAACCATCAATTGCCTGTTATCATGTGGCTGTCACTTGCATTCTGAAATACAGAAAACAGAAATATTTGAAATAGTAGATGTGGATAATATGTCAAACTCTTATTTATAGTTATTTATTTTGAGAGTGAAACAATAGGGAAATACAACGAAATTAATATTCAGAGTATAAGCAATAGAGAGCTTGCTGTTACAGGGAAAGGTTTAGGTCTCCCTAAGGCAGGATAAGCTATACATAACCAATTTCAATTACTTCTGATGCTTGACTTGTTTTGTCTTTTGAGTTTGGAGATGGAATTTGATATTGAGTTTGAGCAAGATGCTTAGATTTTGAAACAATTGTGAATCAAAAGTCTAACCTAAGGGTATGTGATCAAAACACGATATGTACTTGCTACTGAAATACAAAACCAGCATTACAGCTCATTATCATCAAAATGTTATTTTTGCTACTTATAAACATTAAAAAATCTTAAATAAAGAAAATTGAAGGCTATATTGACTAAAATAAAATATATGCAAAGGAAAAGCTAGTAAAATATTTATGTGTGACTCGTAATTTTCACCAAATGCCAGTCAGAAGAAGAGTCACCAAGGAAGAATCTTAAACAACTAATGACCAGATGAGACTCTGAACCTCTTTATCTGCCATATCACTAAGATGTTTCATCACTAATACTACAACAAGTTTACTTTGCTTGTTGGAAAAGATGTTCAGTGCTTTCCAGAAAAACATAGAATCACAGAATCATAGAATCAATTGGGTCAGAAAAGACCTCTGATATCAAGTCCAACCCTTGGTCCAACTCCAGTCTGTTTACCAGATCATGGTACTCAGTGCCACATCCAATCTCAGTTTAAAAACCTCCAGGGATGGTGAATCCACCACCTCTCTGGGCAGCCCATTCCAATGCCTGATTACTCTTTCTGTAAAGAATTTTTTTTTTCTGATATCCAACTCAGATTACCCCTGGCAGAGCTTGAGCCCATCCCCCCTCGTCCTATTGCTGAGTGCCTGGGAGAAGAGACCAAACCCCACCTGGCTAGAACTTCCCTTCAGGTAGTTCAGGAGTTGTGCATATCATATTATGCATTAATATGAACTTGCATGAAGACATCTTTGCTAGTGAAATTTAGAAGAAAATACCATGGATTAGGACAAGACTATACAAAAGCAAGCTAAGGCTGGGAAAGAGGATCCAGCAAATGGCCACAAAGATGATTAGAGGGTCTGGAGCATCTCTCTTGTGAGAAGAGACTGAGGTACCTGAGCCTGCTTAGTTTAGAGAAAAGAGGACTCAGAGGGGATCTCATCAATACATAGATATCTCAAAGTCAAAGAGTATGGTGCTGGACTCTTTTCAGTGGCATCCAGTGATAGGACAAGGTCTAATGTCCGTAAACCAAAACACAAGAGTTCCACCTCAGCATGAGGAAGAACTTTTTTACATTGATGCTGGCAGAGCACTGGAACAGGCTGCCCAAGATAATTGTGGAATATCCCTCTCTGCAGACATACAAAACCCACCTGGACCTGTTGCTATGTAACTTGCTCTAGGTGACCCTGCCTTGGCAAGGAGGTTGGACTGCGTGATCTGCAGAGGTCCTTTCCAACTCTAACAATTCTGTGATTGTGTAACTGCAAGTCTTATGATTAAAACAACCTAAAAAATGCATGGTAAATTTAATGCTTATTCTAACTCTGGTTTAGTGAAGTCATTTTGCTTACCTAGGTATTCTCACTCTTAACAGAAACAACATATACATCACTGGAGACAGTGTTAGAATGAACAGTTAGGTTTCAGCTACTAGAACACCGTATTTAAATAGTTACATAATCTCATTCAAACAGATATAAATTGTGCTAATTTTAAAATTGAATTGAGAGTGATGAAGAACACAAACTTCACACTGGAACAGTTTAGAACGTGGTAACAGATAGTCTAAATGCATTCCTCGACTTTGATAAAGCCACTGATTAAAGACAAAAATGTAAATTAAGACAAAATGGGCCCATAAGTTATTAATGAACAAGCTCAAGGGAAGCTGTAAAAACCAGATAAATGAAGAGAAAGTTATACAAGCAAGAAAACAAAAAGAAGAATAATTCTTATGGGTTCACCTAGGTGAGCCTAAATTTAGGTTCAGATCAGGCCTGAAGCTGTCAGCTGACTTGAGCTAGGCTGAGCTAGCAGCTGACTTCTTCTAGCCAGTAATCTTGTATTCCATACCACATTATGACATCATCTCCAGGGAAGTAGGAACCAGTGTGGGAGTGGTTAAGGCAGTTGCCTTTTAGCCTTCCTCTTGGGAGGAGGCACGATGCTGCCCCAGGGGGGATGGAGAGGGCCAGGCCCACCACTGGCTCACTGGTTATCTCAGGAGAGTAAAATGTGTTGTTCTCGTTCTCTCCTTTCTGCTTGGGTTTGTCTCCCTGAGGAATAAGTTTTTTGAAGTAATGTGTAGTTAAGATAGTAGAATTTGTGTGTTCATTAGGAAGTGGGGAATTGCTTGTTGTTGTTTCTAACTTGTGTGAGTCTATATTTGTACTTTCTTCTAATTGTCTCTTTCTTTGTGTAAAAATATATGTAGTTTTAGCATAAACGTGGCTTGAAGGTTTTTTTTTTTCCCTTCCCCTCTCTTTTCCTCCCTTTCCTTGGTGTTGGAGGAGGGGGAGGACCTCTGACCCTGTCCTTGAAGGGCTGGCAGTTTGCCAACTCAAACCAAGACAATAACAAAGTTAGAATTTCTTTGGGTTTGAGTCTATAAAAAAAAGTAAAAAATACACATTCTTTTCCTCACAAAGTAAAGAAGTAAAAAGGATAATAAGTCCAGGATGGGAGGAAGTGTTATGGCTGTCAGAAAACCTTCTGGCTTTCAAGGCATAATTTAGTCTTTGTTCCTTTCAGAAACTGCAAAAGAGATATTCAATTAAATTTTAAAAAAATGAAAATATTAGTCTTGAAATTTTACAATAGACATAAAGAAAATGATTTCTGGTTCTGACTTGTCAATACTGGGGAAAAAACTCCCTTACTTCATGTAGTCTATTTAGTTCCAATGTCAAAACAATTTAGTATTTGTATATTACTATGATATTTTTAAAGATCTTGTCTAAACTTACTGGTTTTTGTTTGTTTTTTTTTTTTCCTGAGTAGAATCATTACCACTAGGTAGGGCATTTAATCCAAACCATTAGTACAGGAAAGCAGAATGCAAAGGAAATGCAGATGGGCATGGAGTTCTCACATTTTTCAAATATAATTTGTCCAGATTTTTGTATTTAACCAGTTCAGATATAAAAGGCAAAACACTAACCAAGTAATTTTGTCATCACCTGGTGATATAAACACCAGTGAAAGGAAAAGTTTAGTTATGGTACAAGTTTTTTCTGATGCTTAGTTAAACCTGTGTAAACAGCACTGTGATACACCACCTGAAATAACAATAGACTTCAGAGAAGGTTATACTCCTTAATGTAGAGAACAACTTGGTGTTAATGCTCTTGAAAGAATTTCTGAAGCCTTATGAAGTCAAGAATGCAGTGACACACTGAGTCAGTGTACTGAGTGAGCTGAAATTCTGGACATAAAAAATTGAATAATGTAAATACAACAAAATTGAAATCTCATACTTAGTATAAACTTGCCTGGTCTCCTTTCTCCTTTATTTTCTTCATTCCATGCAGCTGCCCCCAGTTCTGGTGTAGTTACCCTTTCCTATCAGTCTGACTCTAACTTCTCATCTCCTACTTATCCGATTGCTCTCTGACTGTTCCATTCAGTTACATATTTACATTCACTGCATAGCAAAATGGGGTCAAGATTGAAGGGAGTGTTCAACACAGTAAGCTATTGAGAGATTAAACTATGAGTGTATGGTATGTTAGTTATTCTGTGGTCATGTATATGCCATTGCATTGATATATGCACCTGAGAGCAAACTAAGAAAAAGTTATCAATGGCTTAAGGTCTAGGAAAAATTCTACAAATACCCATAAACAAAATACAATTTCATGGTAGTTTATAGTTGAGCTTTAGTGAAATGTATGCAAAATATATTACAAATAATGCATTTTACAATCTCTGCTGAGTAACATTTCAGTCCTGGTTTAGACAATGTGTTCATACCATTAGTAAGACCAAAAAAAAAAAAATCATGAACCAGGCTTCTAACACAGAAAATTATCTCAGAATGCCTTTGACACTGTAAAGGCACAATTTTGTATTTCGGGGCTATGACTAAATCAGAGTAATTTGAGATAGTTGTATGCGTCTCAAGAATTAGTCTCAGGAATTTATATATTTCAGTACAAGGTATTTGAGAAAATAAGATAACTGTCCTCATTGAAAGAGGACCAGTGTCTGCACATCAAGAAAAAACAAAGATAATGAGGCACAGAAGGTATATGGTATCACTGTAGTCATTGGAAAGAGGAATAGAGAAAAAAAAAAAGGACAAAAGAGTAAAAGCTATAAGGAAAAACTGACATTATAAAAACAATAAAAAACTATAATAATTGCAACATCTGTATAGGGTGTGCTTTGTATGCATGCTGTTATTTATGTATATATGTATATTTACTTGCATATATGTATGTACAGATACATTTATACAGGCTATATACATGCTGTTAAGAAGATAGCTCAACCATTTACATATTTGCCTATTTCTTTATATTTGTTTCTTTCTTATATTTGTTGGTTTTTTTTTCAGGAAACATGGTTGTTCTTTGAAGTACTTCCTGGTAAAGGAGTAGTGTATTCTGGGATATACAATCAAAGGCACCTCATATTGCTTAAGACCATACTCAGAAACTCGATTAAGGATTCCTCAAACAGAACTGTTTTCAGGGTTCAGCTATATAAAAAGATTAAGGTTATGAATATCTCTTTAAAAAATCTGATTTTAATTTTGCTGTACAGATGATGTAGGAATCAAGCTTCTTTACTAAACCAGTTTATTCCTGTTAAAGCATATGTTTTATTCCCTTACTTCCTTCATCTCCTCTACCACTCCTGTGCCCTGGCTGTAAATCCAAAACTGAGTGTTGTCCTAGAAGTCATTAAAGCAATTTTAAAGTAAATCTGATATTTGACAAGCAGTTGCACTGTGACTCTCCCTTAAGACTAGAGTGACATGCTGAATTGCTTGGAGTGAGTTAAAATTCTAGACACAGCATTTTCAATAAGGTGTAGCTTAGGCAGCGTTTTCTTAGACATCAATATAAATAAGAGAACTCTTTAGAGTGCTGGTGATTACAGAAAACCAGCACATGTCTCTGCAAACACTGGCCAGTTTTTCATTTGCAAATGAAAATTTGTAAATTTCCAGAGTTACAGAAATTCATGCTGTATATTTTTACATAAAGATTTTTAGATTGTTTAAAAAGTAAT